>CAEGAE010043138.1:0-31415 GCA_903067095.1 Girardinus metallicus
AGAAAGAAAGAAAGAAAGAAAGAAAGAAAGAAAGAAAGAAAGAAAGAAAGAAAGAAAGAAAGAAAGAAAGAAAGAAAAAATGACAGAAAGAAAGAATGACAGAAAGAAAGAATGACAGAAAAGTATTAAGGTAGAGGAACGGGTGTTGGGTGCAGGAAACTAAAGAATAAGATATGACACAAGTAAGGAAATAAAGGACGGATTCAAAAAAGGAACAAAACAGAGGGAGGCAGCACAGAAATGGGAGGAAGAACTGAAAGAAGTTTGCAAGATAGAAGAATGAGAGGACAGAAGGAAGTAAGGAAACACAAATATGGCTAAAGCAGTAAGGTACAAGGGAACAGCAAGAAAAAGTGAATGACAATGATAGAAGAAAGTTAGGACAGGAAGGAGAGAAGGAGGGAAAAAGGAAGGAAATATGCAATAAAGGAAAGTAGGTTGTATTAAGATAGAAAGCTAAAAAGAAAGGAAATACAAAGAAGGAAGGTGATGAAAAGGGCAGAAATTGAAAAACACATAATCCACAAAAAAGCCTTGAAATTCTAATATTTTTGCATTGTCCTTATTTCTTTTTACGTATTTATCCAGAAAACTTTAAAATCAAAATCCATAGTTTTCCAGACTGTGCAGGAGCTCTTGTTTGTATTTCGCTCAATACTTAACGGTCTATGCTTTACTGCCACTCACCAGTTTTGCGTCTCATTGCATCTAGAAGTTGTTTTTGGTGTACATGTGGTGTTCCCCATGTCACATAAGCAAGTTGCTCAGTAAAAAGCAAAAAATAAAATCTAGTGGTAGGAATAGATACCTCTAGATATCTATTCTAGAGGTCACTAAAAAACTAAAAAAATGCACCGACTGAAAAAGCAGGGCAGGCACTAAAAACCGCTTTCCACTCTAGACGACCCCACTCACAACCCGCAATTGTCCTCTGAGAGGGAGCCCGGGCTCATCTCTGCATCCCGATGACTCATCCTCGAAAACGAACACTTCTCGACAGTTCAGCGCCCGTTCCATCGCTAACCCCCTTTCCCACCCCTCCTCATCCGCTGAAGCACCGAGCGATCCAGCTGCCAGGGCTGCCATCCGTTTCTCAGCTGCCACACCGAGTGGAGTTTAATTGACTTAAAATGTCTGCCGGGGTTGAGTTATGAGTCGTCACTCACGGGGTGTTCATCTCTGCGCTCGACAGGCATCGCTGTGGATAAAAATGGCCTGATGTATTTCGTGGACGCCACCATGATCCGCAAGGTGGACCAGAATGGCATCATCTCCACTCTGCTTGGCGCCAACGATCTAACTGCCGTCCGGCCGCTGAGCTGTGACACCAGCATGGACGTCAGCCAGGTGAGGAGAGAGTGAAGGTGATTGATGGCCATGATAGACGATGATGTAGCGTCCCCTGAGTGCTGAGCTGTGAGGCTCAGTGGACGCGGGCCAACCCGGGGGGTCAGGGGGGAGACTGATATAGGAAAAGATTAAGGAGCCCATGGATCAATGAATGGATGAGAAGAAAGAGAACTTGTCTGCAGTCACTTAGAAAAATTAAGAAACTTTGCTAAATCTTGGCTTTAATGACCGCCTCATGCATATATATATATATATATATATATGTATACATATACTCTGTTTCTTCCTAACAGGTCCGTCTGGAGTGGCCCACGGACTTAGCAGTGAACCCCATGGACAACTCTCTCTACGTCCTGGAAAACAATGTCATCTTACGCATCACTGAGAACCACCAGGTCTGTGCTAACATGGCCATAGAAGCCCCTAAGGATGAACACTCACCACAGTGTCCTGACAAGATTTTGTTCCAATTAGGCTTTCTCAGGCCAATTTAGAAGTAAAAGTTCCAAGTTTTGCAGCATTGGCAAAATAACCCCTTTATTAGTTCCAAGAACTTTCAACCTTCCTTGATGTTCAGTGCTTTGTAGTAACACTCAAAGCTCTTGAACTGTTCAACATTACAACCATTTTAGAATTTGAGACAAAGAAGTGTATGACTGTGGGACGAAAAGGATAAATGGATATAAAAATTTTTTAAGAAAGAGTGGCTTGTATTACTTACTGCTGTAACTCTTTTACTCCTAAACAAAATTCAGTGCAAACAGTTAGCATAGTAGTTATTTTAATAAATAGACTCCACCTGCATGAAATTACAACTTAGTCCAAACCAGCAGTACTTCAAGGAGATCAATACATGACTCAGAGAAAGAGGTAAGAAGCCCATGATAAGTCTGGAATAGTTTCAGAGAACCACGACTCGGGTAGGACAATCTGTCGAAAGGACAAGTATTGGTTATGCACTTAAGAAACGCATTGCACACATCTAATAGTGTGTAAAAAGTCCCTGCTAAAAGAAAGTCATAAACTTTACCACAAGCTGTTTAAGGGACAAACCCGTGGAAGAAAGTACTGTGGCCAGATGAGATCAAAACAGAACCTTTTCCAGAATAAGAAGTTTTTAAATGTGCAAAGGTAAAGACGGTTCAGACCTACAATATGTCAAAATACATGAAATGCAGCCCATACTTAGATATTTTGGGGGGGGGGGGATTTATTTGTAGAAATGTTTGAAAACGACATATCCTTTCTACTACATAAAGTCCCAAACATGGTTCTTGTTGTGATGTGGTAAAATGACACATAGATGAAGGAATATTAAAACTTTTGCATTTCATTACAACTCCATAACTGAGTCTTCTTTCTTATGTTGTTTCCCGTAGGTGAGCATTATTGCCGGCCGGCCCATGCATTGCCAAGTGCCAGGCATTGACTACAGCCTCAGTAAGCTGGCTATACACGCAGCCCTGGAGAGTGCCACGGCCATCGCCCTGTCCCACACCGGCACTCTCTACATTGCTGAGACAGACGAGAAGAAGATTAATCGAGTCAGACAGGTATGCCCTGGAGAAACCTTGAGCTCTGTTGTTTGTCTTTCCTGCTGGTTTAGAATAAATTTGCTTCTTTCAAGATATTTTTGGCTGCTAAACCTGGCAGCTCCTCTGGTTCAAGCTGAGATTTCTAGATTACAGTACTCCTACTTTACTTTACCTCAAACTGAACTTTGCTTTTGGCAGAACGTTCCGTTTGATCACGCAGCTCTCTTCTGTTCTCTGGGTTCAGGTGAACACCAACGGAGAGATCTCTCTCCTGGCCGGCGCTGCCTCCGACTGCGACTGCAAGAATGACGTCAACTGCAACTGCTTCTACGGTGACGACGGCTACGCCCCCGACGCGGGTTTGAACTCCCCGACGTCCCTCGCCGTCTCCCCCGATGGCACCCTCTTCATCGCCGACCTCAACAACATACGCATCAGGGCGGTGCGGGCGAACCGCCCGGGCCCGGCCCTCTCGAGCGTGGGGTTCGCTGGGTCAGCGCAGTACGAGGTGGCATCACCGAGGGAACAGGAGCTGTATGTCTTCGACGGTGAAGGGCTTCACATCCAGACGGTCAGCCTCGTGACCGGGGAGCCCCTTTATAACTTCACCTACGGCTCGGACGGCGAGCTGGTCATGCTGGTTGACAACTGCAACAACACCGTCAAGGTCAGGAGAGACGGCCAAGGACAGGGAGGAGGAGCTGGCCTGCTCAGGCTGGTGCTGCTGCCCGAGAATCAGGTGGTGACCCTTGGATTGGACCCGACTGGGGGGCTGCGCAGCGTGTCCGCCATGGGCCAAGAGGTGGCTTTGATGGGCTACAGCGGGAACACGGGCCTGCTGGCCACCAAGGCTGATGAGACCGGATGGACAACATTCTATCAGTAAGTCTCAGCAGAGGATCCAAAGTAATTGTGCATGCCCTGCTCTGGTCTGTGTTCTGTTTTCCTTTGAAATTTCACGTTATCCTGCTGCCCCCTAGTGTTTGCTTTAAAAACTACATCTAAAACCTATACCAACACTTCCTTCAGCAGTACATTTATTTGCCAACACCTTTAAATCATATCCTTTTCCCTCCAGGTACGACAGTGAGGGCCGCCTGACCAACGTGACATACCCGACAGGCATGGTGACAAGTCTCCACCGCGAGATCGAGCGCTCCATCAACATAGACATCGAAAGCTCGAGCCGAGACGACGACGTCACCGTGATCACCAACCTGTCCTCGGTCGAAGCCTCGTATACAGTGGTGCAAGGTAGGCCGATTAAACGCAGCAGCAGGAATTCACTCTTTCTGTCTTCAGATTTAATTTCTTTCAAGCCATAAAAAGTCCAATCAGAAGACTTTAATTAAGTAACGACGAGTCACACAGAGTTGTTCTTTCAGGATCGTAGCCTCCCCTCTGTGATGGTAAATATGCTGGCCTCCCATTTTAATTTTCATTCATTTATGTGCGCACTCCGGGAGATTATTTTTCTCCCCGCCGCCCCGCCTTTCTCCTCTCAGTCCCTCTTATGGTGGAAAAAAAAAATTACCAATATATAAGTTGTTAATCCCATCTGGGTCATCCAGCTTTTGAATGTCATCCCAGCAAAATTCATTAAGTCACGTTGAGTGAATCCTCCTCACCCCTCAAGCTCTCTCTTTCTCTCTCTCTCCACACACGCACTCAGCCAGTCCCCATGATCCCTGAGCTTATTTGGTGTGTTTAGGAAAGAGGAGGAAGAAGAATAATTGTGTTCTTCCCCTTGACCGGCGCGAGCCGCGGTGATGCTGCTAGCGCGGATGCCGAGCCGGAACGGTGGTAGATGCAGTCAGCAGTGCTCCACCTGCGTTTCGGTGGCTGGCGGAGTGTTGTTCGCCGCGCTTTTAAGTCATTTAGGGTTTCCTCCACACCGTGTGTGTTTCAGCTCAGCTCTCCGCTGACATCCTCACTTAACCGTCTCCCCTCGCTTCCCGCTCTTCCTCGCGCTCTTCATTAACTCCTGCGCAGTGAATTCTCCGTGGCCCCTTAGGCTCTCATTTCACCCCCTCTCTGTCTTTCCCTCAACCTCGCCGCCGTTTTATTACGAGGTTGTTCAGACAGAGCGAGCAGGAAAGATTTATCTAAAGGCTGGTGCTGCCAAGTCAGTGGAGAAAAAAACAAAAAAAAACGCTTCACTTGTCTGTTTGAGGCATTGTTAAAATGTGCCTGGAGCTTTATTACAAATTGGCCTTATGGATTACTGTCATTTATGGCAGAGTGTCAAATTAAAAAAAAAAAACTGAGCTTCTCACCTTTCTGTAAATTGAATAAAGAAGAATCCAAACTCTGCATCTCTGGGAGAAATCAGCTGAAAACAATTTTATCTCCATCATTGTCAGCAAGACGTCTGTTTCCAAACATCAGAGGGGAAAATTAGCCTCAGCATTAGGGACGGGCTTATCTCATTCCTTTCTTGTGAGAAAGACAATAAATTGTACAGATGAAGAGATTGTATAGGGACATCAGTTCAGCATGAAGGCTTTCATTCAGATTATTTTTCATTTTAAAGGACATAATCATGGAAACCCATCTGTTTTATAGACTGGATCGTGTTCTTTTTGACATGAGCCTTAACTGAAAATCTTGCATCTTGATCAGATACCAGCATACGTAAAGGGCCTTTTTCTGTGTAATCATTTCTGATTGGTTGCTTTGGCACGCAAACACAAGTCCTCTTGAACCAACTTAAGCTAACCTAACTTAGACCATTGGTTATGGCTGCTTTTATCAAAAAGGTTAAAACTTTGGAAACTGCTGGGTTGAAAAAAATGTTTTGATTTTGATTATTTTCTGAACCCAGTCCTGGCTCAAGTATGGAACAATACATTCCTGGGTTGCTTGATGCACACATGGTTGAATAATGGATTTGAGCCAGTATAGTAGGTCAGGTGCTACACCCAAAAATATGTAGAAGTGAGAAATGTAAGGTCATAAAAAAAAACAAAAAAAAAACAAAACAGCATTTTGTGAAGGTTGTGGGAGGAGTATGTATCCTGGACAGTTAATCATAGTGTAACAGAGACTGAATAACCAGACACTCTCTAACTTAAAGGTGGAAAGCATGCGTGTGTTTGTAAAATGGGAGGAAAGACCCCAGTATGTTAATCCCAGCCAGGATTCTAATCTAGGACAATCTTGCTCCTTGGCAACAGTTCAAACTGTTCAGAACGGAAGGATTTTTATTTCTAGTTTTATTCTACATTTAAAGTATTACATTAAACTAACATGACCATATAACCATTTGAATTTCAACAAAATTCATACTCACTATAAGGGTATTTTGCGTATTGACTTTACAAACAATTTTCATTGTGTCATTGCTAATCAGAGCTAGCACTAGCTTGATCTAAGGACCAAATTTAAATTCATACAGACAAAAAATATATATATATAATGTTAAAAAAAACAGTTGTAAGAAACCATAAAGTGGGGATCTAAACATAGCTTCTTTACCTGTTTATACTGATGTTATGGTAAATTCTTGGGTCAAAGTGTAAATGTTAATATAGCTAGCAGTAGCTTGTGATAACTACTTAGCAAGTAAAAATCTCTTAACTTTACTCAACAAAATAGTTATTTTTAGTGTGAATTAGAGTAATTAACACTGACATTAACATTAGTACGCAGCACAATTTTATGATTTTATCATAAAATTGGAGTCCAAATTGGCAGGTTATAAAATGACGTGAGGCTCCTTTTTATCTCTTTGACCAACGGATTTGTTAGCGCTATCCAACTTCTGTCCCAACAGAATTTACCCAATACTTGGGTTCTTTAAATAACCTTACATTTTTTTGTGTGTGTGAAAACAAACTAAATATCTGTGGTTTAAGAAATAAAAAAATAATTGAGCAACACCACTTTCACATTTACAAGTTTCTGTAATGTTTAATTTATAAATCCTTTAGCCTTATCAAATGTGATTTTTCTCCTAATCTAATCGAGTTGTATTTTCTAACCATAAATATTGGCCATTTTTCTTCATTCCCTTTCGGACCAGGCTTAACCGCAATCAATAATTTGCTGTTTGATATGCTACATGTGTTTGCTGCGAGTTCTAAGAACCCCTGATTGCTGAATGTAGTCCTTGCTCCTAAACTCTGTTTTCTTGATCTCACCCTACAGACCAGGTGAGGAACAGCTATCAGCTGTGCAACAACGGCACCCTGAGAGTGATGTATGCCAACGGAATGGGCATCAGCTTCCACACTGAGCCCCACATCCTGGCAGGTTCCGTCAGCCCCACTATCGGCCGGAGGAACATCACCCTGCCCACAGACAACGGCCTCAACTCCATTGAGTGGCGTCTGCGCAAAGAGCAGACCAAGGGCCGGATCACTGTGTTTGGGAGGAAGCTGAGGGTAATTGCTAATTACAACTCTTAAACTTTTAGATTTTTTTTTTTTTGTCATGCTACAACAACTAGTCACGATGTAATTTCAGGTGTTTTTGTGAAACAGTGAAGCGGTATAAAACTTTTGTACAAAACTTTGCTTGTTTTTGAACCTCAAAAACATCTGCTGGAGTGTATTGATTGCTTTTCTTTTAGGCTCACGGACGCAATCTTCTCTCCATCGACTTTGACCGCAACACCCGCACTGAAAAGATTTACGACGATCACCGCAAGTTCACGCTGCGCATCATGTACGATACTCAGGGCCGCCCGGCCATGTGGCTGCCAAGCAGCAGCTTGGCAGTCGTCAACGTTTCCTATTCACCCACTGGACAGCTTGTGGGTCTGCAGAGGGGTAGCATGAGTGAGAAGACCGAGTTTGACTCCCAGGGTCGCATCCTGTCTCGGTCGTTTGTGGACGGGAAGATCTGGAGCTACAGCTACCTTGATAAAGTAAGTACATCTATCTTTAAAAGAGTCACGCAGGAGTTAGGTTTTGCCAAGAAAGGCAATAGCAACAGTAATTTGAATTGGGGAATTGAATGAAATAATACATCATTTTTATGGTCACGAAGGTGCAAATTACCCCGGTTCTATTTCACAGGAGGCAAGTCATCCATTGATAATGCTATTATATTAATCTGTATTTCAACGCTCTGCTCTTTTCCTCCAGTCCATGGTGCTGCTGCTGCAAAGCCAAAGACAGTACGTCTTTGAGTTTGACGCCTCAGGTCGGGTCACAGCTGTCACCATGCCCAGCGTCGCCCGCCACACCATGTTCACGCACGTGTCTGTCGGCTACATCCGCAACACCTACAACCCCCCGGAGAGCAACGCCTCCATCATTCACGACTTCAGCGAGGACGGCCGGCCGCAGGCCACGCACTACATGGGCACCGGCCGCCGTGTCCTCTACAAGTACGGCAAGCTGGCCAAGCTGTCGGAGATTGTGTACGACAGCACCGTCGTCACGTTCGGGTATGACGAGACGGCCGGGGTCCTCAAGATGGTCAACCTGCAGAGCGGCGGCTTCTCTTGCACCATCCGCTACCGCAAGATGGGCCCCCTTATCGACAAGCAGATCTACCGCTTCAGCGAGGAGGGCATGGTGAACGCGAGGTTCGACTACACCTACCATGATAACAGCTTCCGCATTGCCAGCATGAAGCCTGTCATCAGCGAGACCCCGCTGCCTGTTGACCTCTACCGCTACGATGAAATCTCTGGAAAGGTGAGCCCTTATCACCAGCTTGGCATCTTTGTCTCTCTTTAGGCACCGAATGTGTTTTTTGTCCTTCTGCGGACTCTTCCCTAACTATTTCCCTCTTCCCCACAGGTGGAGCACTTTGGGAAATTCGGGGTCATCTATTATGACATTAATCAAATCATCACCACAGCCGTAATGACGCTGAGTAAGCATTTCGACACCCACGGTCGCATCAAGGAGGTCCAGTACGAGATCTTCCGTTCACTCATGTACTGGATGACGGTGCAGTATGACAGCATGGGCCGGGTTGTGAAGAGAGAGCTAAAGATTGGGCCCTACGCCAACACCACTCAGTACCGCTATGACTATGATGGAGATGGACAGCTCAGCGGTGTCAAGGTGAATTTCTGTTTGCACATATTGAGTTTCCCTCCGCCCCCCTTATGTTTCTAGGGAAACGCCTGCAATGTTGCTAAAAGCTTTTGAATAATTCACCGTTTTGCACAGGTGAATGACTGGTCCACCTGGCGCTACAGCTACGACCTGAACGGCAACCTCCACCTGCTGAATCCTGGCAACAGTGCCCGGATCCTTCCCCTCCGCTACGACCTCAGGGACCGCATCACCCGCCTGGGAGACGTCCAGTATCGCCTGGACGAGGACGGTTTCCTCAGCCAGCGCGGCTCGGATGTTTTTGACTACAATTCCAAAGGTCAGCTCCTGAGGGCCTACAACAGAGGACCGGGAGGCTGGAGTGTGGTGTACCACTACGACGGGCTTGGCCGCAGGGTGTCCACGCGGAACAGCGTGGGTCAGCACCTCCAGTTCTTCTACGCTGACCTGAACCATCCCACCAGGGTGACGCATATCTTCAACCACTCCAGCTCTGACATCTCATCGCTCTACTATGACCTGCAGGTATGTGTCCTTGTATTTCAGTACAGCACCGTGTGCAACAATTAGCACGCATTGTAAAGATGTGCAAAAGTCTTAAAGCTGAATGTCTGTCAGTGCATAAGCATCATCTGTAGAGGTGACAAAATTCCCAAGTGCCAAAGTAACCTGTCTGCCTAATCAACCCTACAGATAAAGGAAACAAAAACATTTTTTAATTTGTATTTTTTTAGTCTTACAGGTTGATCAAAGGCGTTAGAAGGTGTTCATTTGTAATCCTCAACTTGCTGTTTCCCTGGGTCATAAATGTGACAGAAGCTCATTTTTCTTCACCAGTCTTTAAAATACGAAAGACTACAAAACATTGGTATTCAAGTAAAGTCAATAAACGTACAGCTTCACGAATAACAGCGTTTTGATTAGAATTGCCTATATTTACAATTAAAGCAAAAGTTAAAAAGTTCAGAACAACTGTAACCTTAAGAGTTCTTAGAGTTCTTCACTGCAGTAAAGAGTGGCATCTTAAGGTCGCCATAACAACTACTAGATCCCACCTATGTGTCGGGGGGGGTGGGAAGCCTCTTCTGTCATTCAGTCACAAACGTAAAGGTCTGCAACTATCAAACTAGTGCTTGGACTTTGTTTGAAACTTTGCAACCTGGCATGATGTGAGTAAGATTTAGCTTTTCAGCAACAAAATCCACTTTCTTGAACAAATGATGAATTTTTGAAAACACCTCATGCCCGCAGTTAAGCATAGTGGAGGACCTATGATGCTGTGGGCCTTTTTCTCTTCCAAGTACTCTGGGATCCTCAGAGTGCCTGACATGATGAAGTTCTTAAAATACCAGATTTTATTTTTACTAAAATCTAGAAAACTTTGAAACTTAAAGAGTCACTGGGTCAAATTACCGAATTAACAGGAAAAATGGTTCACCAGATTTATAACTGTTGTGTGCAAGCTATATATATTTTTAAGCATGAGATTTCTTTCCCAATGAAATGAATTCACTTAAATGTAAAGTTAAAATACACATAAGCATGAAATCATTTTAAGGCTTTCTGCACATCTTTACCAGAGATAGAGGATGCTAAGTATGAGGAAATTCTGATAATGGCTCTCTGGGAGACGCATGGTGAACAATGTAGCCCAATCTGTTTTATTTTATTTCCTTTCGTTTTATCTTTGGAGGAGCATTGTGACTTAAAAATTTAATGATATCTTCATTAGGGCCACTTGTTTGCAATGGAGGTGAGCAGTGGAGAGGAATATTACATTGCATCCGACAACACAGGAACCCCGCTGGCAGTTTTCAGCAGCAACGGGCAGATGATCAAACAGGTACAACTCAACATTGTTTAATCTGTTATTGTTTTTTTTGTTTTTTTTTCCCTTATACTGCATTTCCGTTACAGAGTAACATTTCTCCGGTTCACTTCACCCAGGTGCAGTACACAGCCTATGGCGAGGTGTACCTCGACTCTAACCCAGAGTTCCAGCTGGTGGTGGGTTTCCACGGCGGTCTGTACGACCCATTGACCAAGCTGGTTCACTTCACCCAACGAGACTACGACGTGTTGGCCGGCCGCTGGACGTCGCCCGACTACAGCATGTGGCCCAAGATAGGAAAAGACCTCTCCCCGTTTAATCTGTACATGTTCAAGAACAACAACCCCCTCAGCGACATGCTGGACGTCAAAAACTACGTCACAGGTAGAGAATGTTGTTGGGTGTTGATTGTCGTGACGTTCCTTTTCTGGGATAATGAGGCATTTCTTTCTGTCACGTAACGTTCAGACATGCCTCGGATCTGCTAGGTTCATCTTGGGGTATTTTACTCCGGGAGGCTTTTAATTTCAGTTCACTAAACATACGTCGAACCTTACTTCAGCTTTGATAACGTCGGTAGGAGCAGGAATGAACAGTGGTTTCTGTGTGAGTCGCAGAGGCGACACTCAGTTTTTTTTTTAAACAATAAAACTGACAATTCCTTTCCTATCATGTTTAACTGTGTCATTTAGCAGAGTGTGTTTTGTGTCTCGTCTGCTGCTGTAGATGTGAAGAGCTGGTTGGTGATGTTTGGCTTTCAGCTCAGCAACATAATCCCAGGATTCCCTCGACACTCGCTCTACTTTGTGGAGCCGCCGTATGAGCTGCAGGCCACCCAGCACTGTGAGAATGGACAGGTAAAGTCAACCATCCAAAAAATAGACGGAAATATATTTTTACAGTAACTGTAAAATACAACATTATTCTTTACCAAATCTTGAGTTTAAAAAAAAAATAGTTTCTTAAAACACTACTCACATTTTGTCCGATTACAACCACAGAAATTATTGTTTTATTCCAGATTTTATGTTGAAAATTAATGCAAAATAATGAAGTGGAAGCTAAAGGATATGTGATTGTATTATTTTTTTTTTTAAATAAAAATCCTACAGGTTTGCTGTGCATTTGTACTCGCCGCCTTTTGCTGCAATTACAGCTGAAGTTTTTTTGCGCTTTGTTTTGTACTGACATCTAGAGTGAACATTCTGCTGTCTTCTTTGAAAATAACTAAGCTCATTCTGGCTGGATGAAGAATAGCGAATTTGAACTCTTACCAAAGATGTTCAATTGAATTTAGTTTTGGACTGTGACTAACCCACTCTAACACACGAATATGCTTTGCTTCTGAACCTCTTTATTTGCTGCGTTTCAGTCACGAATGCGTATCGATATTGTGCTAATGTCAAAAAAACAAAATTTTACAGTTGCTGTGTTTCCATTAAATAAGAAGTGTGATTAAAATCACATGTGAATAATCTTGTTCACCGTGATTCATCGGTTAAAAACAAAACTTGTCGGTGATGGATGTAAACACTTATATTGATATTTCAGCCACGGTACTCATCCCCATAATCAGACATCAGAGGAGATGTTGGCGTCTTCTTCAGGCGTTGGAGTGACAAGTTTTCCATCTCACGTAGCAATTTGAATTTTGACAAAGAAGTTCAATAGTTCCCTCATTTGACTGATTATGGTTTAGCTTTCTTCCAGCCACTGTTCTGTAGAAGCCCAAATGCTCTGAAGGCATTTGATTGGACTGGATTTGTTACGGAATATCAAAGCAAATACCAAAAATACTTTCCCCACATTTGGTGTTTGTAGAAAACACCAAATAGATTATTGTTTCCTTCACAATTTTGCACTACTTTTAGTTGAATTAATACATTTCATTTTGTGGCGTTGGCATCACAAAGTGATGTAAAGTCCATTTGTCTAGAAGTTGCTCTGAATTGTAATGTTGTGTTCTAGTAACAGTTTTTGTATCTTGGTCATTTAGCTCATCACTGGCGTGCAGCAGGCGGCAGAGCGCCACAACCAGGCCTTCATGGCCCTCGAGGGCCGTCTTCTCAACAAAGAGCGCCGCAGACCTAAAGACAAGCCCGGCCACTGGTTCGGCACCAGCACCCCCATTATCGGCAGCGGAGTGATGCTGGCGCTGAAGGAGGGCCGCGTTGTGGCCGGCGTGTCTCCGTTGGCCAGCGACGACAGCCGCAAAATAGCTCTGGTGCTCAACGGCGCCCAGTACCTGGAGGGCACTCACTACACTCAGGACGGGAAGGACTGCCACTACTTTGTGAAAGTGGGGTCTGCCGACAGCGACCTTTTGGCCCTGGGGCTCACGAACGGGCGGAAGTCTCTGGAGAGCGGCATCAACGTGACGGTGAGCGGCCGGTCGAGGAGAGGCGTGACCGTGGAGTTTGCCGTCCCGTCGCTAGTGCTGAGCATTCGCTACGGGCTCTCTGTGGATGTGGTGGACGAGGAGAAGGTAAGACTGCTGGAGCTGGCCCGACAGAGGGCCCTGGCGGGGGCCTGGGCCAAGGAGCAGCAGCGCGCAAGGGACGGGAAAGGCGGCAGTCGCCTCTGGACCGAAGGGGAGAGGCAGCAGCTTCTAACGACGGGTCGGGTCCAAGGTTACGACGGCTACTATGTGCTGCCGGTGGAGCAGTACCCAGAACTGGCCGACAGCAGCAACAACGTCCAGTTTCTCAGACAGAACGAGATGGGCAGGAGGTAACAGCCCACCTGAACCCCGCTGACTCTTCCCTTCACTCCCGACATCTCCAAATTTTGTCCCTTTTTTTTTTTTTTTTTTCCTACCCAGCCTCCTTAACCTTACTCCTCTGAAAACCTATGGAGAACTAACCAACAAACGGGGTTACTCACGGAACGCTGCAGGGACTTTTAAAAAGAATGAAAAACATATTGTTCATTTTACTGCCACAGGCAAAAAAAAAAACAAAACAAAACAAACAAAAACAAATACAAATGTTTAGTCAACTCTTTTTGTTTTTTGGAAAAAAAAAAAAAAACTTTGATCAACTGACAAAAAAAAAAAAAAAAGAAGCACTGAAGAACTCTGATAACTGTTGCTTACCCAATAAGAAGATTCCCCTTTTTAAAAAAGATAGTGATATTTTCGCCCATATTTATTGGGTCACATCGAGAGCAGCCACGATAACGCAGAGAGGAGGGAAGGGCGGGGCCGAGCCGCGGCGGCCTCCGCCAATCGCGGCTTGTTTCGTCTCCAATAAAGAAACTGAAGGCAAAGGGACCAAAGTGGAGACCGAGCCTCCTCAGAGCGCAGCCATCACCCGACATGCATCACAAAACAGCGACGCCATCGCGAGCCGTCTCCCTGTCTCAGGCCTCCCATTGTCCGTCCACCACCAGTCCAGTTCCGCCGCCGATCAGCCAAGCAACAGGACAACGGCATCCATGAACATCCAAGCTGATGATGAGCTGAAGCATAAACTCAAAAAGAAAGAAAGAGAGAGAGAGAGAAAAAAAAACCCCAACAAAAAGTTAAAAAAAAAAAAAAAAAAACGACAGCTATATCTGTGGAAAGTGGCATAGCACCACGTTGTTTAATTTTGCAACTGGGAGTGGGTGGGGAGCAGAATCACACACCCTCCCCGCCCCCCATACATATGTGTCAGACTACACTTAAAAACTTCAGGATGTTGCGTATACCGTAGATGCCGTAGTTTTGTACGTTTCAGTCGAGGTAGAATTGTGAGATTTTCACCAAGGCACTTCTGTACAGCGCGATCAAACACACACACACACACACACACACCACTCACCAAGTCCGACAGACATGCTGAGTTAGTATTTATTTGCTTCGTTTCTTTTTTTATTTATTTATTCTTAGTACTAAATGACAATCATGAATGAGTCACCAGTTCTTATCGAGACGAACATCGATGGACGAGCTTCTTTTGTTTTGTAAGATATGTAATAAATGTTTTTGGGGTTTTTTTGGTTTTTGTATTTGTTTTTGGTTTGCTGACAGGGGAAACAATAGTCAACTGGCAAAAAGAGTAATTTATGTAATGAGGTGTTTTAAAAAGCAGTTTATACTTTAAATAAAGTCTTTAAAACTGTGAAATCTGTTTTTTCGAAGTATATTTCGATGTACAGTGTATAGACTTACCTTTATGCAGCACAGTAGAATATTGTTCAGAATATCAAGTTTTATATTTCTAAGAGGAAGTGGCTTGTAATGTGCGAAACCTTTAGCTGCTCTTACTACTCTAGAGTTTTGTGGCACTCTGATACTCCATTATCTACGATATCGGTCCAAAGTTTGTTTTTCTTATTCTTTTTATTTTCTGTTTGTTTGTTTGTTGTTTGGAAGCAGATTCTTTCTGTCCTAGATCCCAACAGCAGTAGCAGTAATGGATCCCTCTCACTGTGAGGAGACTCGTGCTGGATGTCATAATGTACCAAATCAGTGTTATCAGAGGATGATTCTTATACATTCACTGAAACGAGACTCTTCTGAGAACCTTATCAATAAAACATAATTGTTTACTTCAACTGAGCTTTCATCTCATCTCTTGTGTCTGGGGATTGGAGCACCATCGTTATTCAGGCACCAGCGGTCCACTCTCATTAGTTGCTCTTCAAAAGCAATCTTTGGTACCCTGGTGATGCACTCGAAGTCCAGGGTTTCCAGTCTTTGTTAATTATGCATCATAGTCAAGGAAACGATAGATTTTTGAGTCAGTATTATGTGCTTTCCCTGCATTTAGTGCCATTTTATAACACAATCAAGTAACTGTGTTACCTTCAGTTATAAAATGCTTCATATCAAATATCACGTAAGAAATTTGATTTTGATAATGAAATTGGGCCTCTGTCTCTTTAAGAAGGTCCTGCTCTTTCTGCAACTCCGTCTTCAGGAAGCCATCACAACGTTTTTAGTAGAACCGTAGCTCCTTTAATGAGCTTAGCTAATGGCTAAAGTGTTAGCCATTAGCTGCTGGCTAATTGCTGCTGGCCCCACAGAGGCGGAAGCTCGGAAACTGCACCGCCGAGGGTGAGCTGAATGGTTGCCACGGGAGATTAAAACATTTCTGAAACATTCATGAGAGAATCAAGGCAACACTCCAGGTATGTTTTTGATGACGGAATAACATTGTAATATGATGTAAAGCTGCCCCTTTAAAACAAGGAGAACGTGTTCTAGCAAACAGTAGCCCTCTCCCTCCAACTTCTGTTCTCAGGAACTACGTTAATGGAACAACACACATTTGGTGCATAAGTGGAAAGAAAACAATGTACTGGTTTCAATATTCTTTACAAATAAATGTGAACAATCTGGGGTACTTGTAGAACCTCCTTTTACCTGTATTTCGGGATAAGTCTACAACAATTATGTACATGTTGCAACTTCATTTTGAACCCATTTCTACATTCTTGGACAGTAGCTCAAGCTCAGTCAGACTGGAGGGAGAGTGGTGGTGAAAATCAGCCTTCAGTCTTGCTACAGATTTACAATTGTGCTTATGTGTGGTCTTTGACTAGGCCATTCAGGTTGGGATTTGAACACAGGATCTTCTTGCTGCAATGCCACTCAGGCAGGTGGAGTACAAAAGATTTATACTCAAGTAAGAGTAGCTCTAGTCAAACATATTTTTACTCAAGTAAAAGTTACAGGTTGCTAAAAAATTCAAGAAATGACTTAAGTATGAGTTGTTGTTTTTTTTAAAAAGTACTAAAATAACGAGTAACTGATCATAACCTCTAATGTAATATTTTAAAATTATGGATTAGGTGTAAAGTCTGGTATCTTAGAGACTAAAAAAAATTACAAAATGATACAATTATAAAGTAAATTTAGGAAGAAACACTTTTCCAAAACAAAACGTATTAAATAAATGCTTCTAGTAGGTAGCGTATATATGCTAAAACCAGGAGAAATGCTTCTAGTCACAACATGTACTGTTTACTGTATCTTCACTTCTTCTCCAACAGGTTCAGCAGAAAGAAAACAACATTAATACAATGAAACTGGTGTACAGACAAGAAGTCTCACTTAAACATAAACCGTAAACCTGTGTCTGTATCTGGCATTTTTAGATAAAACGTTGTTCATTCAGTAAAGTTTACTCTAGCAAGAGTAGCAATGCTTCATATTATTGTTGCTATATTATTCGTGCACACATAAAAGTAGTTACTCAGCTAAATATATTTAGGGGCTACCCGGCCTGCTATGTTCTAAACTTTTCCAATATAATTCTGAGGATGTTTAAAGTCAGCACACACCAGTCTCTTGCTCTCTGTATTGTTTTTTTTTTTTTGTCAGGATGGTCCCTTATTTAGCTCCCATTAACTTTGACCAGCTTTCCTGTCCTTGCTGAAGGATCTCCACAGCATGATGATGAGTTTTACATTCTGCTAATCTAGTGTGTCATTATTCATTTACCTACAGAGACGTGACAAAAACGCACACACCTCTTATTACAGCAAAACTGTGTCTGGATAAGCTACAGGGACTTTTGGAAGATAAAATACTCAGTGTTGTACATAACTTTAAAAAAAAAAAAAAAAAAAGATATATTTTAAAGAAAAAAAGAAAATTCAGTGCAAATTTCATCCTAAAAATAAAAAAAGGTCCAACTGAATCAAACGGTCGTAGCTGCTGGCCAGATTTGCTGCATTAATGAATTGTGGTCAGGGGCCAAACAAATTCAAAGTGCCTCAAGAGGCCATTGGGCAAATCCTAAAGAAAATGAGTTATTACTGGCCAACTCGACACAGGAATGCTTCACCCGACTAAAGATGAATGGTAATTTAAGTTTATCAGCCCAAACCTGAACCCTCAAATTAAAGATTAGATTTTTCTAGATACCTATGCGTCTACAGTAAAATCATTTATTCTTAATGCTGTTGACATTTTTACCAGAGGTATGAAGTGCACACAGAACATAAGCTCAACATTTCCAGGTTTCTACAGCTAGTATTGATCTGTAGTCTCTGCCCAGCTTGCTTCTTGCACACTCCACTTACAGCCACACATACTGCTGCAACCCACCCAATAATTAGACACGACAAAGTCTTTAATTATAGCAATAAATTATTTTAATGAAAGATTCTCATCCAAAGCTAAAAAAAAAGGCATCCACAGACTAATAGGGTTTCTTCTGTTGAGCAAGTACAGTTGTTTTTTTGTTTTTTTTAACGATATTTCCAAATACATCTCCAAGGTTCAAATTACAAATAATATTAGAGTCATTTTTCATAATAATGAAAGCACAACATTACATTGCAGCCATTAAAAAGTTAACAGTCATCCAACGAAAGATTACTTCTGTGTTTAAAAATGCATTTCACTTATTTTCACAAAAGACAAAAAAAAAAAAAAAGTGAAAGTGTGAAAATAAAACTGATACATTTCAAGCTTCTAAACATCAACCCTCCCGTAGCTCATTAGCAGCCAGGATCTGGGTGAAAATTTGGGAACAGAGCCCCGTGATGGGAGAGTAGTCCTTTGTTTGCTAATGTAGCTGAGGAGCGGTGACGAAGGGGAAGGGGTCAGGGTTCAACAGGCAAGCAGACAGGCAGGATTTGTTTCTTGCAGAGGTAATCATTGTAAAGTGCCAAAGAGCATCACACTAGATAAGCCTGAGATCCGTGTATACTTAAGGAACAAGCACGTACAATGTGCATCTTTCTCAATGTGTGTGTGTGTGTGTGAAGGTTGTGTGTAGGGGCGCAATTTACCAAAAAAAAAAAAAAAAAAAAAGAGCCTCAGATTTATGTTGGTGTTAAGAAGCTCCGCTACAAGACAACTTGTGGACAAGTCTACCAGAGCCGAGGACTTCCCTATGAGACTGGAGCTTTTGTTTATTGACAAATAGAAGAGACGATGAGGTGAGGGGGCAGAGGTGAGACGGAGCCAGGTTTTAAGGCAGAAGAAGAAAGGGGAAAGGTCGATGAGGTTTTCGGCTTACAGGAGACTAACGAGGCTGAACAAATGAAGGAGGACGTTATGTCAGCATGTCCCAGAGACAGCAGCAGCACAGCGCCGTCCAGCAGGCCGTCAGGCAGGTGTCCGCTGTGTCGTCCCTTCTCCTGTCCTCCACCACATACACTGGGAGGGGAAAGATACGCGGAAGGTTAGAGACGATAAGGAAGGGCAGAAGAAATCGAGAATGCGATTGGTGATTTATTTTTATTCCCCCATTCCTCCCAAAAAATAGCAGAAAACCAGAGATATTTCCAAGAATTACTCTGTCGGGACTCTGGCAGCGAGTTCAAGGCTAACCAGGGCCGATATGATTTCCTCTAATTACATTCCTCATAGGAGGCACATCTCCATGGCAATACCATAGCAGCTGAGATCCACAATCCAGCAGGAGCAGAGTACTCTTTGTCCCGCTGGCCGCAAATAATGAGTTTTGGGCTTTAAACAGTAAAACTTTCCTTTACTCCACACGTACAGCAGAGGCTTTCAGTCTCATCTAGCCAACAGGTTTTAATCAGAAACATTAGAGGAGAGAGTTAGACATGTATGAAGTTTAGCAGATGTTCACAACTAAAAAAAAAAAATCCAACACAGGTGCTGAATAAATGCATTTCCTGTTCCTTGTTTGTGTGATTAATCATTTATGTAGAGCCAAAGAGTCATCCAGCCTGATCCGCCTCAGGTCAGACCGTAAACAGAAAGCGGCTCTGATAACGATGCAATGATCCGATTAGTGCCAGGCCAATATTTAACAACTCTTGTCTTAACTGCATACGCAGATACAAACCCACTATCTTTTATAGAACGTCTCAATGTTAATTATACTCTCTGTCCTCTTTGGGACATTTTACGCTGAACTTTATGTTTGTCATATTGTTCCAACACTGGGGAACTACCGATGAATTAACTTACCTTGATTCTACACACGGAGGGATCCCCAACTACCCGAACTCTGTAATCAGTTTAAACGTTTTGGTGGAGCTGAAACAGTTATTAATAGACAATTCATAAACTGTATAATTAAATGTACCTTTGAGATTTTTATTTTTCTGTTTTGCGTTTATAAAAGCCGAGGAGCACTGGAGCTCCAAACAGCCAAATGAAACAATTTGTTTCATTGTTCAACAATGCTTTGCCCTTCTGCGACAGATTAAATTTAATGAAGTGAGACTACAGGAATAAATAGAGTTCAACATTAAGCTGAAGGTTAATAATAAGCTCCTGGAATGGCGTTCCCAAAGCTCTGACATCAAACCTATTAAAATTCAGCGGACTATGTCTAAAAGCCAAGGTGTAAGCAATTAAACACACCAGCTGAGATAAAACTAAAACTGTCTGCCATAAAAAGCGATCCGTGTCCAGTCCGAGTGATGCCAGAAGCCTGCTGATGGCTACAAAAGTCACACGATCAAGATGAGTTTGACCTGGATGACAATAGTGGGGATTTTTGTACCGTATTTTCCAGACTACAAGCTGCACGTTTTAAATTTCCAGATTGGCTGGTCATTCGACAGGTGTGACTTATTTGTCACACCTGTCAAGAGTAAAGACGTCATTTGGAAGAAGAAGAAAAAACAAATCTGAATTGTTGACTTGATTTTTATGCTTAGATAGAGAAGTTAATCTATTTTATTGGCTTTATCACTCAATATGTACTTGTCTCATATAGGGGTGAACCCTAGTTTTCTAATTTTAATTTTGACCCACCAATTTCAATTTTGGCCAATGCCAATTTTTTAGACCTTACTCTGTGATACAGTCACTAAGCTGGCAACAGTGGGGTGATAATTGTTAACTTATTAATTTATCGATTATTTTCAGACCTTTGCGGAGGCAGATGAGACCAGTTCCACATGTAACCATCAGCCGATTAAGGAAATCAAGGGGCTACCAATTATTGGTAGCCCCTTGATTCAAAGATATGAGTTTGGAAACACAACAAACTACAAAAAGCTGTCATGGGTGACTCAAATAACTAAGAATATAACTTAAGAAAGAAAGTAAAGTACAAGAGATTAACTGCATTTGCTCCAGAAGGCTGATCAACTGCTCCAGGAAACGGTTTGAGCCATTTCCTGAAAAATGGTACGAGCACCTTTTTAAAATTAAATTCTGCAGACGAGTTGAAACATCCTAGTTCTGACTGTTCATGTTCCTGATCACAATCGCAATGTTTCAATCAAGGACTGTATTCTTTGTCAAAATTCCTGATCCGATAAATAAAAATCAAATCCACTGACGAGGCTTAAATACATCCAACACTTAGGCTGTTAGAAGAAAATGGAAAATATGTGTCTTGTCTAGCTGTATGTCATCATTTGACATAGGAACTCCCTTTAAAAGGCGGCCGGTTAGGCCTTCTGTCTTTCTGCATAAAAACTAGAAAAGGTGAGCTAGAGGGCGTTGTCGTCGTTCTGCCATTAATACGTCTCTGCAACAGGTGCAGTCGCAGGGCCATATTGGTGAGCATATGTAAAATGAGCCGTGACACGTGCGACGCTCCATTCCAACTAATAACGCTGTCGTGACTCGGAGGGCTCCGCAGCACCAGCGCTCATTAATGTGGCGCTGCGCAGCCTGTTCTGTGGATAACTAAAGGGAAACAGCGGCAGCTTAATGAAAATGTCCCATTTGCCCAAGAAAGTGCAGCAAATGTGTAAAAGGGGCCAAACATGTCCTGTAATCACACTAGAGACAAAAAGCTAATGCTCCTGACTGAAACGTACTGCAGGAATGCAATTTAAGTAAAATCACGCAGGAAAAATGAAAGGCTGGTAATATTTAATAGCCTCCATTATTAATATGATTTACACATTTTGTTCGTGTCCACTTTACTCTCTCTAGCACAGTCATCTAAGTGACCACAGAGCCTTTAACATGCTAGTCCACTCAGCACCGTGCTTCCTATATCATCAATCATCAAGTATCTTCTGTTGACTGTTGCAATACATCCCATATACACTATAGAGGTTTTTTCACACCACTCACCTGTGTTTTTTGGGGCTTCCCCATACATGGGTCCAGGAGGGGGTCCACCCTGCCAGGCATACTGCGGCTGGCCTGGATATCCCTGGATTGGGGGCTGTCCTGGGCCAGGATAGGGACCTCCAGGACCCATTTGCCCGCCAGGGTAGTTAGGGTAGGCAGGGTTGGGCTGGTCCATGTTTACTGGGTATCCCTGTGGAGGATAACCGTGGGGTGGGTAGCCCTGAGGGGGTGGGCCCTGGCCTGGGTAGCTTGGAGCAGAAGGTCCACTGCCTGGGTACGGAGGCGGCTGCTCGAAATTCATCTCTGGGCTGAAGAGTCACTTTTTAAAAATAAGACAAAAGAACTTTTTATACCACATTTACTACACATTACAACCACAAAATCTGGTGTCTCTTTGGAATTCTATGTGATAGGTCGACACATGGTCGGCCGTAATTGTAAAGTGGAAGGAAAACGATACAAGACTCTCATCGTGTTTTGTAAGTAAATGTTGGAAAAGTCATGCCGTTACTGCTGCCCCAGTATCCTACAAATCTGTCGAAAGAAGAAAACCACTATAAGACCAGTTTAACGTTTACTGGACTCAGAAAACAGGAAACACACCGTCCCCTTTGAGAAACACAGTAGTGGCAACATCATGCTGACTTGACGCTTTTTCTCTGTCCGCAACATGGAAGTTAGTTAGAGTAAGAAACTGCAGAAAACTAAAGACTAGGTCCGGCTCCAGAGGGATTCAGCTGGGGTGGCTGCGGCTCACATAGGAAACAGGCTTTTTATTGAATGAAATACACAAATAAACATTTATGTTACCTTTCAAGTAAAAATAAACACGTTGCTTAATAATACAAGAACAGTGATGCAAACGGTGACACGTAATTACATGGAGTAATTACGCTCAGAATAAACTTTAGCTCATGGAAAGCAGAAATCTACTAATCTAATGTTTCTGATCTCTGACGTCCATTTCTTTAAATGCTAAATCAGACGATGCCGTGAGAAATAAACTGCAAGGGAAACTGCACTGTCTTCTGGGAACCTTTCCCACTATCCGGCCAGTTAAACACGCCATGCAAAAAGTCAGAAGCGCCTGAATGGATTGGACTTGTTTTTTAATATGGCAGCTTTGAAACTGAAATAAACAAACGCAGCGTACAAACAGGAATGCAATAATTCTCCCTCAATATGGAACCTGTACATATCCTACTACATCATTGTAAAATAAACGTCCGTTGCAAAATACTGTGAATTATTCCACTTTAAATTCAATCTGTTATCCAATTATGAATTTAGTTAGCACTTACAAGGAATACTTCTTAATCTGACCACAGATACAGAACACAACACTGTCTCAGTCTCTTGTAGCATACTATGCTATCTCTGCAACACACTGGCTGAACAGTTATTGCCTAGTATTCTTAAAGGGCCAGCACACCCATTTAAACTAATGGCAGAACCTGAAGAGAAATGGTATGCTGCCTACGTTAGGTGCAATACAGGCAAAACATATTTTGGGGGTGTGAATGAGAGCAATCCTGAAATGCCTGTAGAAACCCTGTCCTTGTTACCTCGCTGGTTTTTTCTTTTTCTCAGCACGTTCTAATTTCTCCTCACCCGAGAACAGCCTGAGTCATTGTCCCTGCTGCTGGCCTCTGCTCTGATGTCGCCTCCCTTACTTTGCGCTATTGTAACAAAAAAAAAAAAAAAACAGTAACTTCTTTCTCCACATAGTTCTACACAGGAATGAAAAAGAGATTGTGTTTATTCCGGGCAATAAATTACCAGCAAGGGATGTAACATAGATAACAAAATTAGTAAGCTAGTTACGAATATTAGCATGACATAACGGCGTGGATTAACTAGTAATCACTTAGCTAACATTGTTTGAATCCAACAGCATAACTTAACTCAATTCAAAAAGATTATTGATCTGAAGGACAAATTAAATGTTGCAACATGTTAATTCAAAATCCTTCAGAGTGATTATAGATGTTGAGAGATGGGGAGGAAAGATCTCCTGTAGCAGTCTGTCCTACAGCCAATTTGAAGAGGCCTCTCAATAAAGATTCTGTCTCTTGAAGAGGATGCTAAAGGTTGTCTATCATTTTCTTGATTTTATGTAAAATCCAATGCATGAGCATTGGTGCATAATCTGCATAAGACTGGGGTTCACGTTCCAGCAGCATAATGACACTTAAGGCACAACAAAGAGCATTCTGGTCAGTCAAAGTCAAGACCCAAATCCAATTGCAAATCTGTGGCAAGACTGTGATTGAGCTATTTGGCAAAGAAGAATGGGCCAACATTCCAGTCTCTACCTGCTCAGAATTTGTTTTCTTCCACTTCACAAGTAAACACAACTTAGTGTTGGTCTGTGTCTAGGAAAATTCTTTTGATAATTAGTGAAACACTGAGTCAATCAAAGAAATGTGCTTTTGTCTTTAGATATTTATTTTTGGAAAAATCAGAGATCAGGCTAGAGAGAGAGATAGAGAAGAAAGAGGAAGAAGAGGGAAGAATAAGTGAAACTTGCAATTCTCCTTTCATGTCTTTTCAGTCACGGGCTTGGCAGAATCAGCGGGGAAAGAAGACCTTGTTGAGCTTTCTTATCACTTCCATAAGAAAGACCCTTGCTCAGAAACCTTCATTATCAGTTCAATCTCCCCAGTAAATGCGCCAAAGTTTTATTTTCCTAGACATCTGTCGCATCAAATCCCAATAAAATACAACTTATAGTTGTAATGAACCAAATAGTCAGCGATAACATACATCACAAAACTACTAGATATTATTTTTTGCAACTACACTACACTGTGATATATTAAAACACTTTTTAAACAAATCTGTTGTAACTTCAAGCATTCTTATGCAAGACATGATTTCACCTAGACCTACATTCTGCTGTAAACAATGGAAGTACAGCAAACAGAAGCACCATCTGTCTCCGTTGCCCTTTCTTCCTGTAGGATGGTTAGGTAACCTCCAGAGACACATTAGGTAATGAATTCTCCTGAGCCCAGATAAGACATCTTACCATTCTCAGGAAGGGACAAAAAAAATGACGAAACCGTTTCCCAGTCCGGAAAAAGTACACATTATGATCACCGACTGCCTTTTCTCTGACCAGTTCACTCCTGCACAGAATGAAAACTCGGCCACATGCAGCAGAGAAAATCCCTGCAGATTGTTTTCATGACTGCAGAAGGCGTCTCACAGCTCAGTGGTCAATCACAACTCCACCAGAGATAAGTACCATTAGCTTACGCTTCACAAAGCCTTCGGCGTACAAAATGAGGCTGCTGAAATGAACCATAGGGAACAGAAGAGAGTTAAAAAAAAAAACAAAAAAACAGAATGTGACCATAGACGGCCGTCACTGGTTGCACTTTCACACCTCATTTTCCCTCTTCGTTCACGCGCAAATGTGAGAAGCCCAACTAGATCACACATTTCGCATTGCGAGGGCTGTGTGAAACGTTGTGCTAATGAGGGAGACAACTCAAACACGATTCCAGGTAAAGGTTTGTAATGTTTAAGCTTTTCTGAGCGAGTTCAATAAATACCTGAAGGTTTATAGTTCCACTTGAATGAAAAACCTTTGTTCGAGCGGAACGAAGGTTGAAGGCAAGTGGATTTTTATAGCTAACCGCTAACGGCTTGTGATGAAATAGATCCGGAGCTCATCACAAGCCACCATTGTTGCGTACAACAATAACAATGGAAGACATGGGGGTAGACAGGAATCCGAATCTCTGCCTCTCCTCCTGGGTTTTCTTCGTCACACCGTATGTACACTGTAAACACCTCCTGGTTATCTTATCCACCTACTTTCTTTGTCAGGAGTTACATAAATAAAGATACTGAAAGAAAACCTCATATTCATGTGTGTGTATTTGTTTTTTTTGTTAAGGAAAAATTTACTTTCCCCAATATTTAGTTCAAAGTACAATCTCTAATGACTGCTTACATGTTATCAACAAAGTTTTATTGAGGCTGTTGGGAAATATGTCAAGATGATTGGTACAGTACATGCTTATCTCTTTAAACACGGTATGCTGTGAAACATGAACTGATGTAATGGAAAGCAGGCTGGAAAACAGGGCGGTGCTTTATAATCAATGCTAGGAGTAGTTGTAGTGTTTAAAGGAAGCAAAAGATATAAAAACAAACATTTTCAACATGATGAAATTTCTTTGATTGCTGCAAAAAAAATCATCACTGTTACACTAAAGTTGTCTAGAACATTTATAAATTGCCGTTTTGACATTGATTGGAGATACACAACCAGGAAATTGGAGTCGATTACCGATCTCCCGATTGTCGTCAATTCAGATTTCTCTATAAAACTATGATATGAAAAGATGCAATCATACAAAATATTCTCTGGAGCCTTTCTGCCTATGAGCATTCACTGCATATACACACTAGGAACCAAGGGGATTTTTTACATCATTGTGTGCGAATAATATACAACAGGGTTCTACGAAACGAGTCGAAAATGGTGTTAGCATTTTAGTCGTTTTTCAGGAGGAACGACTTCAACACCGAAAACTTTTTGTAAGTCCAAACAGTAAGTGAGCAGTCAGAGTAAATAAAGCCAACTACCCGTTCGTTCTTGTCGACAGATAATCTCTGTGTGCATCTTCTCCACTAAAACCACCTGAATTTTGCAGTAGTTTGTGAAGAATACACCTATTTGCAGTGATTTTTACATAATGATACAAACAGAAAAAGATGATACCAATTGGGTATTTAGTAGAGACTGTGTAATAAACATTTCAGTTGGATTAGCTTAGTAATCCTTAATACAAGTTAAGGTTGGCACCAATTTGTACACTATGACTATATTTTTTCATAGTCTGAAATACTTCTGACTGGCTAAATTTGCAAGGCAAAGTTGTAGAAGCCTTCTTGCAACCAGCTGATGAGCATCAAATGAAGGGAGGGAGCATTGTTCCAAACTGCATCCACCTGAAGAAAACTGGTCATTCGAGCACTTCTTCAGCGACGTGGAGTTTGCAGGACCATTTGGATTTCATGGGTTGCGTAGTTTAAATGAATTGACGGTTTACACTGCACTGTGTACAACAAACTGTGGGATAGCAGAAAAAGTTAACCTCTTTTTTTTACCTAAAACACACCAGAGTCCTCAGTTTAAAAAAACAAAAAAAAAACTTGTAGTAATTACACGGCTTTATTAAATGCTGCCAAACGCTGCATTCGACGGTCTGTTATGTATGTAAACAGAAGAGCAACACATCGTTGCTAGGGACAGCGGCGTCCCTAGCAACGTTGCCCATCTTACCCATTAGAGGTCGCAAGATTTTTGCCTAATGGTTTATTTATATTATAATTATCCAGCTCCCGAGTAATATTGATGGTTAAATAAATATTCCAACTTGTTACAGGGAGGAACAAAGTCCCTGTCTTCTACCAGATCACGTCTCTAGCGCCGAGACGCATTTGCTTGTTTGTGACACAGAAGACTACATAAGGATGCATATCGTAGCATCATATATGATAAGGTTTTCCATAGATACATAGATTGATTTCTTGTCGGCCTCATAAAAAAACAAAACATGACCGAGAACGATTAGTGATGGACAGATTCATACACTAAATGCAATTAATGAAATCAGTGAAAGTCTCGTCTGGATCAACATTGTCTTAGAATAAGACCAGTTTTCTTTTCTTTTTTAAATGCTAATATGAATATGCATGTTAGACTCACACACACACACACACGTCTTTTTGATGGTTATCTTACTCTAAACTAGGGCACCTTGATCCTAATAACAAGCACAAGTCTAGTTTCAACATTTCAGCAAAAAAGTGTTGCTGGAAAAACCTCAAACTGTATCCAAAGAAATTCTCTGATTATTTATTTTTGACACCAGAGTGACAGTATTACACAAAACCAGGACCCAAGAAACTAGTCTGTACGGATTTATAAGCTTTTACCTGTACATTCCTGCTTTCGCTATGCCGACGAGTCGAATGCAGAAAACAACAACAAAAGAAAAAAAAAACAAAAAAAAAAAACACTGATAGTCTTCTGGTGTTAGATTACAGGATAAACACTGAGGTGGAGCTTCATTCAAAGAAAAGCCCTAATATCTGACACCAATGAGGATCTATGCCAACACTAAAGTTTGTCTTTTGGCCCACTGCTTTGTGTCTTCTCTTCCATAAAACATGGTTCAAGTCAAGAATATGTTGAAAATGGACTAGAAATTAACTGAATTTATTGTACTGATTCCATTTAAGTCCAGACTGAGAGCACCAGAGATGACTTCTTTAAATTGTGACTATTTTTAATGATTATTTGTATGACGTTTTAATTGTGTAACTACTTGCAGTTGATTTATAGCCTTTGCTGCCTCTTGGCCAGTCCTCTCTCAAGAAAAATTTAGGCGTTGTTAATCTCAGTGGGACTTTCCTGGTTACAAAAAGGTCAAATAAAACAAATACATTTGGTTAAAATAAAAATGTTTGAATTCATTCAGTACTCTTAACTAAAAGAGCTTTGTGAAGCTTTGTGTTTGCGTATCTAATCCACATGACCGGTCTCTTCTTCATTTGCATGGGTGCCACCTGTTTTATGTTTCCCCACTCTGAACAGCAGATGTCTGTGGGTTAGCTCGAATCATGTTTTCACAACAGGATCTTGGTGATAAGATCACAAAAAAGACACATTAACACACAGGGAGGAAAGTTCATCTGGGGGATGTTTGAAGTCATCTGGAATAGGCCCAGTCAGCTCCAGTTAAATATAGCCAATACTTTCATCACTGAAACTGATAAGCCCAGGTACCCAGGTAAAAGCTGGGGCAGTTTCCTTTCACAACAAAGCCAGGGCTTTCCATGAAATAGAGCAGCTACTGTAGCTTAGCAGCCCATGTTTTCTTTTCCCAGTCTCCGGGGACATGAAGGCACGGGGTGAGCTGTATTTCAAGACACCCCTTCGGAGCTCATTAGGAGGAATCACCACAAATATTTTTCACACGAGCGGGTGAGCACATTTCACCCTTTGCTCACTCACTGTAGGTGAGCAACTAATAAAACATTTAAGATAAACGAAACCAAGACACACGATATTGTTCTGTTTAGCTGCTTAGCAACACTAATTTGACTGAAAATTGCTGAAAATGCGTCTATTTAATGTCCCTACATTAGTTTGGTCTGTATTTCTAGCTAATAATCACATTTATGACTCGTATCAAATATTAAGCTAGCCAGTCAATATTAGACATGCGTAACACGGCACATCCAGGCCATAACCCTGCCCAGAGGTTGAAATTGAAAAGGCTCCTAAACACATAAATATTGAAGTTAACGGAAACAATGAACCGCTTACCTTGAAAAAAAAAAACGGCTCCGATATTTCTATGAACGCAGTGATGTTAGCTTAGCAGCAAACTCACTCTTCGGTGCTGTTTTCTTTACTAATTTTACCGCAATGAGCGACCCCCTTCTGAAGCCCAGTGCGTACAGCCGTAGCTGGACGTGACGTCATTTAGAAGGGCGTGTCTAATAATAATAGAGAAAAAAAAAAAAAAGCTCTGAAAGAAATAGCACATGATTGGCGGTTGACACGGCCATTGGTCGCGGCGTCCAATCACAAACGAGGAAGAAGAAAGTGTGACTGCTGGTCATTTGACTTGATGAAAGATTAAACAGACCCACATCCACATCATCCACTGGATGACGAAGCAACACGAGAGGAAGAAAAAAGCTGACATGAGTGACTAATTTGTGTTTATCAGTAGAGGTTCACCTTGCTTTTACATTTAAATATGAGGGTAATAGAAATCTGGCATAATTCCTTCATTACACAAATTGCATACGTAGATGTAAAAAAAAAAACAAAAGTCCCCTGGCAGATTATTTTACTTATAAACCATCTTTTCTATATCTTATAAATTAACATTAAGGAATTGTTGACTTTCAAAAAACAAGCTCATATATCTTGCTGAAAAGTTACTTGTAAGTCCACTTGAAATAAGATAAAACTAAGTACGACGGAGAAATATGGCCATACAAAATATATATTGAGAATTGATAGCATTACAAGAATGAAACACAACTCATGTTGGACATTGGTAAATTTAAAACAACGATTAAGTATTATCTTTGGACATATTTTTATTAAAACCTGCCTAAAATTTGTTCTGTAAACTTCAAAATGTCCTCATTGTTTAGAACCAAAAGTCTTCAAATTGTAGTTGCGAAGAACTGATGTTTGTGATGCTGTCCAGAAGAGGGCGCTAGGGCTCTATGTCATTTGTGTAATTGTGTTAATTAGGGCTGTTGTAAATGATTATTTTAGTCGAATAATCTATGTATGTATGTATGTAGAAATCTTTACTTTATGGACAAAAAGAAAAAAAATGCTCTTGGGGCCACCTGGTGGCCGCGGTAGGTAGCGCATGGTTCGCCGGTAATTTGAGCTGCTGTGCAACGCGCAGAGAGCATCCAAAGGTCCAAAGCTCCGAAAAATTGCTTTATAGCGTCCTTGAACGTTTCGATTCAACAGCCAAACATTTATGCCAGCGTCTTTGTGTGAAGCTCAGTTTTAACTTGAAATTAGTTGATTCTCATGGTTGGCTCTGTATATTTCTGAGGTTTTTTGGCTTCTAAAAGCCGTGTCTGGTTACGTTTGACAAGAATAATTAAAAATATTTTGTATAACAAAATATTTTATATCAGGCTACATGGCTGCTGCATTAATATATCGATGAGCTGCTCTACGCTGTTGTTGGTGATATGTTGTTTGCTGCTGAACATTTATGTGGCTAAAACAAACAATATTTTTACATCATCTTATAAGGTATGTGAAATTTCTGTTAAAACCATTTGAAGGCTCAGAATCAACCCAGTACCGGTACCGGTCCACATTCTCAGGGGAGAAAAACTCACCTGGTGTAAATTAAACTTTTAGCTATTGGAATTACGCTTAAGAGAAATTAATTTAACCATGGAATGTCACAAATATGTGTGTATGTATTCCATCTTAAGTTGGGTTGCACCAATTGCAGTTTTCTGGCCGATCCCTGGTTACCAATCTCTAAAAAGCCTGACCTGCGGATTTTGATCAATTTTTGCTCACTGGGTGAATATGTGGATTTCTGAAATGTATGATTTTATGCCTTCTTTTACCAACGTTTTATTTGTTGCATTCATATTAATGTGTATTTAAAGACATAACTTAAAACTTTATACAAAAAAAATGTGTAATTAATCTGAATTCGCACTACCACCCTGCAGTACCTCAGTGGCTCCATTAGAGGTCGCAATCGCTCCTTTGAAGAGGGATAATTCTTAGCTCTTTAATTTTTTACTCACTAACCTCAAATTAAAGATTAGAATTTTTCTACATATTCTCAGTGTGAGACAAGCACATCTACAATATAAGATTCATTCGTTTTTAATGATTCTGACACATTTTTACCAGAGGTATGAAGTTTGGCCAGGAACTGCTGGACGAAAGTTCAACAGCTCAAGATTTCTAAAGCTAGTACTGATATATAGTCTCTGCCCAGCTTGCTTCTTGCACACTGAACTTACATTTATGCATAAGGCTGCTATCCACCCAATAATTAGAAATGACAATGCAAATAATTATAGCAAAAAATTATTTTAATAAAAACTCTCATCCAAAACAAAAAAGGCATCCACTGTTAAATGGTGTTTCTTCTGTTCAGCAAGTATAGTTTTTAAATTTT
>CAEGAE010043143.1:0-21688 GCA_903067095.1 Girardinus metallicus
GAAGATCTGAGGGTTTGATGCAGTTCAGATCAAAACAGCTCTGGAAGGTTTTCTGACATCCTGCAAAGACATTCAAGCAGAAACTTTCCACAAACTCACAAGTTCAATGGATGCAGGAATTGTGCAGGTGATATCAAAGAAGGTCCTATGATAACATGTGACTCTGTCTGTTAAGATGTTTTACATTGAAATAGCTTTAGATTTTAGTACATGTGACCACTTAATGCTGCACATTCAAAGAATGACCGTTTGCAGTTCTTTATAATCCATGAAATGTTTTGAAAATCTGCTGTGCATAATAATTTGGAACAGAGCATTTTGAGCTTTTTATTTTTGAAAAAATACTGTTCTCATTGGGAGCTTTGTTCAGTAAAATTTGACTTATACTGTAATAGTTCATGACTTGAAAATTATACTGACAACCATTTGTATTGACTATTTAGGAAAATCTAAGAAGATATCGCTTGCATAATAATTTGGAACACAGTGCAAACCCCATAGAAAATTTGTGGGGGGAGTTGAAAGTCTGTGTTGCCCAGCAACAGCCCCAAAACATCACTGATAGTCGAGATCTCCATGGAGAAATGGGCCAACATACCAGTAACAGTGTTGTCAACCTTGTGAAAATTTACAGGAAATGTTTAACCTCTGTTATTACCAAGAAGGAATATATAGCAAAGTATTGAGATGAACTGTTGTTATCTCAGTGGGTGTGTCGCCGAGTTGGTAAAATCTGTTCAAAATGCGGATTGTTGGTGGTGACTGGTTGGCTGGGTTCTGGAACTTGCTTCGGCCCCGTCGGGTTGACGTTCCGACTGCACAGGTTGTACTGAAGGACTGCTTCAGTACAACCTGTTCTGGTGGGCCCCACGCCGGCTAAGGAGCCCAGGCCATCTGATGGTTTTTCAACACAGAGACGGGCTAATAACAATAACAAATAATACCAATAACAAGGCAGTACAGAGTATTTTATAGAAATCTTCAGATATTTTTGCAGCCTGTAACTTCACTTCTTGGTTGGAAACTCCACGATGACCTAGTTCCTCCAGTTAGATGTTGTTATTAACGGCTTGATGAATGCTTTGTCAGTCTGGGCCCCAGAGTTCTCTGGTAATGGAAAAAATATTTGGCTTCTGTTGTGTTTGTGGCTGGAAAAAAACAAATATAACAAAAAATAAGAGCAAAACAGCTGCAAACACGGTAGGAGACTGCGTTGGATCATACACTCACCCTCTGCTTTGCTAAATCAGGACTAGGTGTTTGTGTTATACTCACATTGGCCACAAGTGGGTGGAAAGTAAGAATTTCAATGTCATGTCAAAACATTTGAAATCTGAATAGAATTCAAGCATTTTCTGGATTGAAATATGTGTATGTTTCATAAAGAGAGAACATTTCTACTCATCAGTTTTTCAGCTCTGTCCAGAGCAGTCAGTTTGTTTCTGTGATAGCCAAAGACCTTTTAACTTCATATCATTTGTAATAACAAATGATTCTTCTCATTTGTTATTACCAAAAAATGTGACTTGCTAATGAGTTCTAACAGGATGTAGCAGGAGACGGAGAGACGGATCAGGACTTTATCTTAAGCAAAGAGTTTTGTGTAGTGTAGGCAATGTTCCATGGTGTAACATACTGTAACACAGTGTTTCCCAACCCTGGTCCTCAAAGCACACCGACATGCATGTTTTAGATGGTCCCCTGCTTCAACACAAGCTCATTCAGATGACTGCAATTCAGCAAACCCCTGTAAATCAGCCATCATTTGAAATCATGGGTAACACTTTATTTGATGGGTTGTGAATAAGACTGTCATGACACCGTCATAAACATGACATAACTCCTGTCATGAACATGAGTAAGTCTTCATGAATATTAATGACTGTTGTCTTAAAGTGTCATTCGGTAAATCATGACACTTTTAGTACAAAGTTGACATTATTCAAAATGTCTTCGTTATGACAACTTGACATTAACCAAGAAATCATGATCTGACATAAATTTGTTATAATAGTATTACCGATAAAGCTTTAAAAATTATGTAGCTTTATGTTGTTAAAGCTAAGGCCCAGGGCCGAAAAACTCTGCTATAACATGTAGCATGTTACAACATGCTGTACTTTAAGTTTAGACAAAAACCCACCTGTTTGGAGTGGTTTTTGAAACATAATGGATTAAGAATTTAATGATGACACTTGACTAAATGTAATGTTTCAGCTGTTGATTCCATGTTGCATGACTTTGTGTTTTGATCATGTAAAGCACTTTGAAAGCACTTGTTGCTGTATTGTGCTATACCGATAAAATTTGATTGATTGATTAACGTGCTGTAACTTGATGTAGCATAGTGTAACATGCCATAACATGCTGTAAGATGTTGTAACATGATGCAAAATGCTGTCGCTGTGTCTTTATGGCCCCTCAGGTACTGGGTTGGATCCGTAACGGTGAGTCCATGTTGAATGCCAGCATGGTGAACGCCAGCTCTCTGTCTGAAGCCGAACAGCTGCAGAGGGAGCATGAACAGTTCCAGATGGCTATAGAGGTACACACACGCACACGCACACAGATCCTAATTACAGCTGCTCAAAGCGGGTCCATTCTCCTTGGGCAGTAATTATTTCAATGTGTATTGGACTGAATAGTAGCAGATGAGGCACACACATCCCTGATTGCTCTGTTTGTGGGGAACCTTCCTGATCACAATAGATTCTTTATTCTCTTCTTCTTTCATTTCCTAACTGAACATCTAATCTGAACCTTAACCAGTAACTAGCTCACACTCTCAGAGGGAATGTCGCCTCTTAGTGCAGGATCAGTCGTCCTGTCCCCTTTGCAGTAGATATAGGAAAACACCCCTACACACGCACACACACATTGTGATCTATGTTTGAACCAGGCTTGCCTCAATAATTATTTTACTCTGCATTGATCTTGAGAAATAACAGATGCTCAGTCTCTCTCACACACATGCACACGCGGACCATTCATATCCAACCCATTGTGTGTTGAAGAACCAAGATGTGTGTGTGTGTAAGCAGTCAGAGAGATAACACTCCTTTGGTCTTTCACACAAACACACACACACACAGATGCAGTATATTTCTGTGATTGTAAAAATGTTTGTTATTCAGTTTTTTACACTTCAGTGATTCAGATCAACAAACATTGATGTGAAATATTCTATCTTCACACAAAGATAACTTGTGTAAAACAAGAGGCACTTTTCAAATTTTGGTCATCCAAACTAACCATGCTCTATGGGAAGTAAGAAATGGCCCTTCCTTTACAGAAATCATGAATGAGCTGAGATTAACCGCAGTGTTTAGAAAGCTGTGTTCAATTTCCATAGCCACACCAAAAGCCAAATTACTGCCAGATCTTAAGGGTCAAAAAATTATCTAAATAGAACCTTTCTGACAACATGAAGTAGATGAAGGAAAAGAGCTCAAAAGACAACACATCTGAAAAAATTCAAAAACAGATTAGAAGCAGTCACATCATCCTTTTACGCAATGTTCTGCACATGTTTACAGTGGACTCCACAGCCACCCAAACGGCTAAAACCCATGAACACTTTAGAGCCTTTTAAAAACACTTACAGCCGCCTGTTTTAATAGTTCAAACAACATTTACTTTAATACTCATGATGGATGCTGTCTTGGCACTAATTTCTACGGTCATCCTTATCTCTAAGGACTCAAACTAGAACTCAAACTAACACTTAACTCTAGACACTGGTGACACAAAGAACTCAGATACTCAAGACAATGACTCGACTGACAGTGACTGGCCTGACCGTCACACGACCATGACTCTGATACGACCAGAATCCCGCCCATCACAAAGGTGCGCTCAGACATAAATCAAGTCTGAGCGCACTTGCACCTAGTTATTTCCAGGTGCAGGAAATAACTAATCAAGAGCTACATGAGAACACGAGGATTAACTTAACAGGGAACAACGGACACTACATGAGACAGAATCAACCCTAACGTATAAAGAAATGCATAGTAAAACACAGAAAACCCCAGGAAATAACTGATATCATAACGCCTGGGGCTCTGGCCAATCAGCCCAAAGGAAAAGGAATGGCTGCTAATTTGCTAACGGCCAATAGAGTGTCAGCTAGCTGGTATTTCAACTTCCCAGCTCTTTTCACACATTTTAGCAAAAAATCTACAAATATGCAAGTTTTCCACAAAACATTTTGAGATATGTTCCCCAGTAAAAGCAGGCAGACTAGGTGGTTGAATACAACCCACTGATGAAACTCCCCTGACCCCATGACCAATCACTAGTGGATGTAATAAACCTGAAACTAACAGTAGAGGCATGGCTCCATCCTCCAGTGTCTGTTATCTGAAAGAAATCTGTTGATCGGGTGAATCTGATGACATTAATAAAAAGCTCAGGATAGTGTGAAACTACTTTGTTGATGTTTAAAGCCCTGAATCCATGTGGACAGTGCAGGAGAATCATAACACAGAGCTCAGCCCTGGGCACGTCCCCTAGACGTCTCAGTTGGAAGCCATTCTTCTAGGTCACACCTGCGACTGACTATTATTAAGATTTCTGTGATGATCTGAAACATTTTTGTTGACAAATAATTTTTTAAAGCCCTTTGTAGAACTATTGAAGCTGTGCATTCTCCATCAAAATGATGTAATACAACAGGCTAATTACTTAGTACATTAATGCAAACTCACTATGGAGACACAGGTCCTGAACCGAAACACTTGTTAACAGTAACATATTCTCCAATAATTAAAAGTTTATAAAATGAAACAAATCAAACTGTTTTTTATGTTATTTGGGATGTTCTTAAACTCACCACCATTTGTATGAAAACATGGATTTAGTTTTTAGTCCTGCAGAATCCTTGGCAATGGAAAATATTTCGAGGTTTTATTCTCAGTCCATGATGTTTGATGTAAACCATTATCATTATGTGATTAAAATGCTTATGATGTGTACGAAGGTGCATTGCAACCTCACTGAGAGCAGATCTTCTCTCCTCCAGTCTCTCTTTCACGCCACCTCCCTCCAAAAGACTCATCAGAGTGCGCTGCAGGTGCAGCAGAAGGCTGAGGTTGGTCCATTATTAAGAAAAGTGTGAGGAAGTGAGAGGAAGTGGTGCCATCTTTAATACATAATGCATAATTTTAAGTGACCAGTTCCAAAGGATTTTTTCCTTCCATCCCAGATGATGCTGCAGGCAGGTCACTATGATCCTGAGGCGATCCGAAGCTGTGCTGAGAAGGTGGCTGTCCACTGGCAGCAGCTGATGCTGAAGATGGAGGACCGCTTGAAGCTGGTCAATGCCTCTGTGGCCTTCTACAAAACATCAGAGCAGGTGAGCTGCAGACCTTCACACACACACAGCATGTGTGTTCTTTCAGGGCTGTTTCAAACTGCTGCTCTGGATCCCCGCAGGTGTGCAGTGTGCTGGAGAGCCTTGAGCAGGAGTACCGGCGGGACGAAGACTGGTGTGGCAGCCATGAAAAACTTGGGAGTTCAGTAGAGAGTGAGCACCTGCTGCCCCTGATCAGCAAACACCTGGAGCAGAAGGAAGCCTTCCTGAAGGTGAAGAACACATCAGGCTGCTCAGCTCCCGCAGCTTCTAGAGATACAGTTCATACCAGATATTTACATATACAGAATATAAAGACACACACACATTTTTCTCTGACTGTCTGGAGTTAAATCAGACCAAAGTTCCCTTATTAGTTAGAATGACAAAAAATATTTCTATTTCCTAAATTCCATAAAATGTAGGGAGAGTTTATTGTAACTTTCTTCAAATTCATGTGGTCAGTATCAGAGATAACTGTCTTTTAAATTATATGACTTGGGTCAAACCTTTTAGAGTTCTTTCCACGACCTTGTGACATGTTAAATGACACATCTGATTTAATTGGACTCAAACCTACAGGTGTATTTTAAGGCCACATCTGAAACACACTGCTGTTTTGTTTGACACGATGGGAAGGTCAGAAAAAATCAGCCAAAATATCAGTGAGAGAATCGTGCAGTTGCAAAGTTTGGTTTACCAATGCTAGAAGGTGCCATATTCATCTGTTAACACAATCACACACAAATATAGACTTGATGGTAATGTCCAATCATCACACCGCTCAGGAAGGAGTCGGGTTCTGTATACCAGAGATGAACATCTTTTGGTCCAAAAAGTGCAGATCAACCTGAGAACAAAAGCCAAAAACGTTGTGAGGATTGTGAGGATGAAGCTGGTATCATCCATAAACATGAAAAACCAGATAGCAGTTTGCAGATGCACACAGGGACAAAGATCTTTATTTTTGGACATGTGTTCTGTGTTCTGATGAAACTATCGTGTAACACTTTGGCTATAATTACCAACTCTACATTTGGAAAAAAAAACGGTGATGGTTGTACCATCCAAACTGTCAAGTATGGTAGTGGCAGCATCATGTTGTTGGTGCTGTTTTGATGCAGATGGAAACATAAAGCACATGGGACCATGAGGAAAGAGCATGACGTGGAAATATTGAAGCAACGTCTAAAGACATAAGCCAGAAAGTTAAAGCTTGGGCACAGATTGACAATAACCCTCAGCTCACAGCCAGAGTGGTTACAAAGTGGCTTAAGGCCAACAATGTCAATGTTTTGCTACAGCCATCACACAGCCCCAATCTCAGTCCTATGGAGAAATTGTGGGTAGAAGTGAAAAGGTGTGTGTGAGAGAGATGGCGTACAAACTGACCCAGTTCCACCAGTTCTGTTAGGAGGAATGGACCAGAACTCCAGAAAACTACTGTGGAAGGAAACGCAAAAAGTCTGACACTAGTCAAACATTTTAAAAGACAATGATCACTGACACTCACCAAGTAGATGTAAACTTCTGAGTTCAAGGAAAGTTACAAAAAAATTTTAGAAAAAATATGTTTTCTGGAATTTAGCAAATATAAACAATTTTGGTCATTCTAACTAAGCTAAAACAAGAAACATTTGATCTAATTTAACTTTAGACAGTGAGAATAAAATGTGTTTGTATCTTTTTACTTAGTGTATGTAAATTCCTGGTTTCAAGTGTGTATCCCTGAGTTCCTCCTGCAGAGGTTCTGGTGCAGAACGAATCCTGTGGATATTTACTGGTGTTTTCCAGGCGTGCACGCTGGCTCGGAGGAATGCTGAGGTCTTCCTCAAATACATCCACAGAAACAATGTGAGCACACCTGGAGCTGCAGGCCATGCTAGAGGACCTGAGCAGCAGGTCAAAGGTGAGCTCTGCTGTGGCGCCACAGCGCCCTCTGCTGGTGGAGAGGCAGAAGACACCTCTCTTCTTTCAAGTAATAGTTAAAGTGTTGAGATTTGTCATGGTCAGCGTGTTTTTGTGTGCAGCCATTCTGAATGAGCTGCTGCAGAGGGAAAACCGGGTCCTGCACTTCTGGACGTTGAAGAAACGAAGGCTGGACCAGTGTCAGCAGTACCTGGTGTTTGAACGTAGCGCTAAACAGGTCAGAACTTCTGCATTTGGGTTCTTCATTAGGAAAAAAAAGAGGAAAGTTCTGAGGTGAGCATATTTACTCAGTTAGAAAAATACCCCCTGCTGGGGAAGAATACAGGCCCGATTCTGGGTTCCCCCACTGCTCACAGTTTGTATCTCCTGGGCTCATAGGAAAACTGTTATTTTTTAAAAAACATATCTAAGGTCTGAGCTTGCAGAAAGAGACAGATGTTTGATCATTGCTCTCTGGGGACTGTCAGAGTCCTAGCTTCTTTCTCATGCTCTCTGCACTCCAACTTTTCTAGAATGAAGGTCTTTGGACTGAGACAGCTATGAAAGAAGGTCTGGTGAATCATTTCTGAGTTGGTTCGTTCTGTTTAGAAAACTTGTCCTGCTGAAACACCCAATGATAACAAATAGCATTCTGTTAGTAGATGTTTGTACTGCAAATAGCTTGTGAAGCCAGTTCACTCTGTTCAGACTCTTGGGATCTATGGAAGAGAAACTGGCTCACAGCATGACAGATCCTCCACCATGCCTAACAGTGGGCCTGAAGAGCCTTTCTTCATGTCATAATTTGTTTTGCCTGCCAAAAATCTCAAACTGACCAACACACACAGTCACAGTTAAAATCCATGTTTCCATTTGGGCTGGTAGGACAGAGAAACGTCATGCGGTTGCTACTGAGACATAGAGACACTGTGTGCTGTTGCTCATTAACAGAGTTTTAAAGTTTTAAATCAGCAGCCAGTGATTAAAAAATTGTGCTATCAAAAAGGTTTAAATGAGTTTTCCCTGGAACAATAGGAGGAATAAGAGGAGTGAATTATAAATTCTGCAGTTACATTCATTTAAAATGTATTATTTGAGGCACCAATAGGGATGCCACTTGGGATTTTATTAAAAGTAAATTATACGGCTGCACCAATAAATCGGCCAGATTTCCTTAATTTTTGGAGATTGGTGATCTTACTTGTGAAGCTGATCTTGTCTACCTCGACAAAGGCTTAAAAATCAGCCACTGTTCTCTGTTGGAGTGCTGTGAGAGGTTTGACTGACCGACCCGCCACCAGGTCATGTCTGCACTGTAAAAAAGCCGATTTAGTTCAGGCTTCATGCTGTGCTTGTCTGTATGCTCCCAGGCTCTGGACTGGATCCAAGAGACAGGAGATGTTTACCTCGCTACACACATGTCACCTGGGGACAGCAGCGAGGAAACCCAGCAGCTGCTCAATAACTACCATCACTTCAGAGTTTCTGCTAAGGTAAACAGTGACCTTCACAGGAAGGAAAAATACACAAAGACTTCCCTTTCACAAAACATTCAAAGCATGTGAGCTGATTCTGAATTCATGACGTGTGAGTTGAGACATTTCTGGTCCCAAATAAACACATAAGATGCTGTAAAGTTTGTAATCCCACTTTGTAAACCTCCAAATAAAAGGCTCAAACTGAGTCCAGGTTGGGCATCAATTGCTTCACAGCAGCAATGCGACTGGTGCCAAACTTGGACTCAATGTGCTCGTTTAGTTACACTCACCAGAATGTTGGTGAGTGTAACTGAGTGTGTCCCTTCAACTCTCAGCAAACCAAGGAAAAGGTGAAGCTTCTGATCCAGCTGGCAGACAACCTGGTGGAGAAAGGCCACGCCCACGTGTTGGAGTTGAAGCGCTGGGTCAGCACGGTGGACCGCAGGTACCGAGACTTCTCCCTTCGCATGGCCAAATACCAGGAGAGCCTGGAGAGGAGCCTGGGCATCAGCTCTGAGGTGAGTGATCAGACAGCTGCTCACGTTTCACAGAGAAAGATTGGAAATGGCTTCAAGTATTGAGAAAATGTTACCATGTGCAGGACAACAAGGACCTGGAGCTGGACATCATGCCTGCGAGTTTGACCAATGACCCTGAGGTCAAACTCCGCGATCCAAACCACGAGGTCGATGAGGAGAAGAGAAAGTCTGCCAGGAAGAAAGAGTGCGTTCAGTTCTCTACTTTTAATCACAGATAAACAGATGATTCCTCGTGAGTTGACCTTTTAGCGACCCTCTTCCTGTCCTACCATGAACTGATTCAGTCCCAGCGCCTTGAAAAGTTTTCATTGCCTTTAACATTTCTCACATTCTGCCACATCACAGCTACAAATCTCACTCTATTTTGGAGATTGAAATAAAAGATAAATGATACGTTTTAAAAGTAGTTTACAAATAAATAAAATAAATAACTGAAGAAGTGCTCTCTTTTTTTTAAACCTCTCTGTTTTCTCTCTTCCTCATGGTGAGGGGGCTTCTCGTGGTCTCTCCTTCTCATCACTTCTTAGTTGATGTGATGACAAGGATTTGGACTTAAATGTGATAAAAACTAGGAAAATTATAATTTGAGGCAGAACAAAACCAAGCAAAATTCCAGCTGCAAACAAGGAGAGGACGTAGAACTAGTCGACCATTTTGACAGTTTAGGAACAGCGATTAACGAAATGTAGATAAAAACAAAATCAGTTGTTAGAGTTAACAGAGGATTTGATTTCATCCTTCTTTATAGAAGATTTGTTTCTCCTCTTTTCTGGCCAAACAATCCGTCTGTGTTGTGTTGATCTGTTACATAAAATCACAATACAATACATGGAAAACTGGTTGCAAAGTGAAAGAGTGTGAAAACGTTCAGGGGTGTGAATACTTTTGCGAGGGACTGTATTAAAGCGTGTGTACTCTAATGCTGCATCTGTTGTTGGCGGGATGCTGACCTCGTGTCTGCCTCAGGTTCATCATGGCGGAGCTGCTGCAGACGGAGAAGGCCTACGTCAGGGATCTCCAGGAGTGTCTAGAAGTGAGGAGAAGTTAGTTTTTCCTTCTTGGTGCTTACCTGTTGCCATCACCCTGCTGCCTCACTTCTATGTGTGACAGACCTACCTGAGGGAGATGACCAGCGGTGAAGAGGAGATTCCTCCAGGCATCGCCAACAAGGAGCAGATTATTTTTGGAAACATGCAGGAGATCTACGACTTCCACAACAAGTAAGGCCTGGACAGCATCTGTGCAGAGCAGCTAGATGTGGGACTTCAGAATCAAAGTTTTCTCTCTGATAGCACATAACTTACCATGAGCTTCAGGCTTTGGACTTCGGGGGAGTTTTTGAGATAAAAAGTTTTCTGTTCCCTTCCTTTTCTGCTTTAAAAACTTCACGGGTATCTTCTTCTTCTCCAATGAACCTTTGAGGTTTGGTTTCACAGACAGTTCAAGAACTCGCCTAGCTTCCTGTTGCAAGTTTTCTGATTCTTATACTTCTGTACAACATCCGGAATCTTCTGTTGTTCCTGGAGGCAACTTTGTTCTGTCTTCTGCTCCAGTCAGACTTTAGAAAGAGATCTAAGCTCAGATAAATCAACAAACTTTTCCATGAAGGTCCATAACTACAGAGCTTAAACACAGCATAACATCTGTTTTTTGTCGAAGATCTTTGACTTGTTGCAGTGTCAGTGGTGTGAAATGGCTGACCTTCGTTCTGTTCCAGTATTTTCCTGAAGGAGCTGGTGAACTATGAGCAGCTGCCGGAGGATGTGGGCCACTGCTTCGTCACCTGGGTGAGACTCCAGTGTTTCAGGCCTGACGTCTCCCTCCAGTATTTGTCTCGGTTTGAAGCTCTGCCTCATTCTTGGAACTGTCCCTTTTCTCTGATAAGGCTGATAAGTTCCACATCTACGTGGACTACTGCAAGAACAAACCCGACTCCAGTCAGCTTATCCTGGAACATGCTGGCAGCTTCTTTGACGTGAGTAAAACCTGGAATAGGATTCCAACTCATCCTTGAGTTAAATTTGAAATTTGTCAGCGCCTCTGATCCAACTGATCCAGATTCATCCGTTGTTGATATGGTTTGATCGCTTTTGATCTTCATGGGACGATTCCAAAGTGCTGGTTCTTGACCTGGTACCATCCTGTCAGTGCGCAGCCCAGTCTGTACTGTTTACAATGACAATTTTTGGTGTTCTCTTTTGAGGTTTTTGTCTACCTTCATTTTGGTGGGCTTGTTTCATGGTGTACTGTGCTGGTCAGAAGTTTACATATAACTGGGCTGAATGGTACGTTAGTTTTTGGATTGGATTTTGGGATGGATTGTTTTCAGAGTAATGTGATGATATAACAAGCAACTTGAGTTAATTTTAAAAGCATAAATTCCCTAAAGTTTACATTTAGATCAGACAGGTGCAACATTCTCCATACAGCCCCTTTAATATTTCAGTTAATGCTCATTAATAAACTGCTGGGACATCACACACATTTTGCAGACGCCAAAAAATAAAAAAAATAAAAAGCATAATTCTGTTTAAATATTTAAAACAGAATGTTAAACTGCTTTTATCTTTTTTGATTCCAAACCCAGCTTTGGTTTAAGTATGGAATCATTAACCTGTTGGAACATCCAAATATGAACTAAATGTTCACTCAAACTAATACCTCAGATACTGCCATTAATAACTCAAGCTACAGTGTTGCACCAATTATTTTTTTTTTTTTAAGAAATTATTATGACTTGGCTAAATTAAAAAGGCACAACAAAAATAATTTTTATATCATCCAAAGTTTAACTGATGAGGTGTCAGTCGGATTAGTCATGTCAGTGTGCATGAGAGCAAACAAAACAGAATGAAAACATAAAAGGCATCATACCTGCATGAGGCAGTGGAGAGAAGGTGAATTCAAATCCAGGTGAATATTTTTCCTCATCTAAAGTTCTTCAGGAAACAGGTGAAATTCAGTCAGGCTGGGCGGAGAACATCAGGCACCAGCAAGTCTGTCCAGAGATTCCAACTGGATTTAGATCTAGACTTTGACTACTCCATTTTTACACATAAATATGCTTTGATTTGAACCCTTATATTTTAGCCATATCTATGTGTTTTTGGGCCATGGTGCTGCTGGAAGTTGAACCTTCAACCCAGTCTTAGTTTGGAGTGGTAGCCTCCAACAGGTCAACTCTGACCATCTGAAGAAAAGTTTCCCCACAGCATGATGCTGCCACCATCACATGCCATTGGGGGGGATAGTGTTTGATCCAAACTATGTCTGCTACTGTTTGTTCTCTAACAAACCTCTGAGGCCTGAAACAAAACCAAACTTTTCAGTTGTTTGTCCATGCATCTGTTTCCTTCCACCTCACAATTGCTCTCTGTTTGGTCTCGGTCAGTCAGATAACATTCCACTAAAAGGCATTTAAGTTTGAAAAGTACCAGAGGTAAATATGCTTAAACTTGACCTCACCACATTGTGTCAACTTTAGTTCATTCAGACATAGTAATGTGAAGGAAAACCGTTTTGTAAAACTATTTGATACTTTGTGTGCATAAACAGGACATTCAGCAGAGACGTGCGCTGGCAAACACACTCAACTCCTACCTCATCAAACCAGTCCAGAGGATCACAAAGTACCAACTTCTGTTAAAGGTACCTGCAGCAGCTGCAGCACAGTCTCACACATTCACGGCTGACACAGACTGACAGCAGAAATGCTCTTCTGCTCACTCGTACATCCTGTTCCTGCAGGAGCTGCTGTCTTGCTGTGAAGAGGGTAAAGGGGAGATCAAAGACGGCTTGGAGGTGATGCTCAGCGTTCCTAAGAGAGCCAATGACGCCATGCACTTAGCCATGCTGGAGGGTAAGGCTGCTTACGCTCTGTTACTGAACAGCTTCACAGTTGCTGATTTGATCTGGCAGTCAGGCTCTGCCTCTGTCTCTGCCGCAGGCTTTGAGGAGAACCTGGAGGTTCAGGGTGAACTGATCCTGCAGGACAGCTTCCAGGTTTGGGACCCGCGCGCACTGATCCGGAAGGGCCGTGACCGGCACCTCTTCCTGTTCGAGTTCTCGTTGGTCTTCAGCAAAGAGATCAAAGACTCAGCAGGAAGAACCAAGTACCAATACAAGAACAGACTACTGGTAAGCAATGAGTGCAGTTTTATGTTGGACCTGCAGAGGTCACCCTTCCACTATTGATTGATTTATTCACTCCTCTTCTGTCTTGTTTGCAGACAGCAGAGCTTGGGATAACCGAGCATATAGAGGGCGACTCATGTAAATTTGCCCTGTGGGCAGGAAGAACCCCGTCTTCTGATAATAAAACTGTGCTAAAAGTAGGTCAAAATTATTTTAACACCGTAACGCTTAAGTACGGTGTGTGATGATGCACCGTTTAACACAGAAAACACGTCTCCTCCAGGCATCCAGCATGGAAGCCAAACAGGAATGGATAAAAAACATCCGTGAGGTGATCCAAGAGAGAATGACTCACCTGAAGGGGGCGCTGAAGGAACCTCTTCATCTGCCTAAAACACCTGCACTGACTAAGCCCAGGAACTTCACCAAGAGGTCAGCCAGTAGCTTCACTACCACCTGAATGACAATGAATAATTGGTTTTGTCCTTACCATGTTATAAAAATATTTAAAAAACAACAACAATGAAAAGCATTATTATTGCATTATAAAAAAGTAGAATCATAGTTTGGAAAATTAAAAGCCTTAAAAGATTGTACAAATGAGACCAAAAAAACAGAGATGCAACATTTCCTAATGAGAAACTGGATTAACTTCATCTGGCTCTCCAACCAGTCAGATGGACCGATAAGATGAGAGCATGCTGTGCTCAGACAGCCTGTGGAACACATGGAAGGGGTGAAGAAAAAGCTCAGTTCTCTCTGAGAAGAATCCACTTGAAACCAGATATTTACATCCACTGTATGAACAGACACAGGACCTTTGTAAACTCCTTAACTTTGGTCAAAAGTTTTAGTTTTCCTACCCGAAACTTCTCGCAGTAGTTTGCTGGAGTTCTGGCCCATTCCTCCTGACAGAACCGGTGGGACTGGGTCAAGTTCGGCCTGCTTTGATCATACACACCTTTCCCATCCATTCATTTTTGATGTGACTGAGATCAGGGGTTAGTCCAAGCATTGACTTTGTTGTTCTTTGATGATGTATTGATATGTTGCTTCAGTATTTTACACAATGGTCTGTTGTTTTGATGCCATCTATTGTGAAGTCAACCTGTCCTTCCTGTATCAAAACACAAACAGGAACAGAGCAGGATGCTTCCACCCAACGCTGGACTTCACAGAACTTTACTTTTTCTTCTTAATGTAGCGACGGTCATCACAAGCTGCGTTTCCATTCACCATAAAATTGCGCAAACTGAAAGTATCAAAATTTCTATATTTTCCAAAACTGCAATGGGAACACTTTTTTGCATCACATGAGTCATGTGATCAACAACAGGATGTTACTGATGGCAGAAAAGACAAAGATGACATGGAAGCATTTGGAGGTTGATGGTGCGGCACAATTTTTAATGACTTATCATGTGAACAAACTTGTGTGATGGAAACACCATAATTATGAGATTGTGTTTTTTCAACATTAGCGTAATATTGACAAAGTTTTGGGCACATTTGTAATGAAAATTCAGCTACTGTCAGACACTGCAGGCATAAGTGGATAAGGGCTGATGACCTGGGTGCCCTGCAGCCAACCATGAACCAAAGCATTCAAGAATCCAACAATAGTTAACAATAACGGTAGTTTTTGTTAATAAATATTGACACATTATAGCCTCATTTCACACCTGACAGGTTCATATCATTTCTTCTTGTATCCAAAGACTAACACTTGCAGAACTGAAAGATGTTCCTCCTGTTTTCCATTCTGATAATCTCAGTAATGATAATCTGAGTATGAGAATTGGATTATTGTTGTGATAATAGCAAATAATAGGTAAAGTCTAATACATAGTGAACAAATCCTCTGTAATGTGACCTTCTGAAGCCACAGACCTTTAATCCTAACACTGCTGTATGTTTGGCCTCATTCAGGGAGGGAGGGGAAGATGGAGACAGTCAGGGAGACGGCAGCAGCCAACCAGATACCATCTCCATCGCCTCCAGGACATCCCAGAACACCCTAGACAGTGATAAGGTAGGAAGCCCAATCTGAGCATGTGCAGAAGGGGTCGTCTGACGAAGGCTGGCTCTGTAACGAGCTGATGACCTGCAGCTGGGCCTGCACTACAGGGTCTCCTGAGCAGCTACCATGGGCTGCAGCAGGGGCAGAGTGTGTGTCTGTGGTAACAGGACTGTCTGTGCATGGCAGCATGGTGGCTGGGTTCTGGGAGCTACATGTTTCAAACGTAGTGAGTAATGTGAATATGAAGAGCGATGAAGACTCTGTTCAGGTTGTGTTCCGGTGTGTGTGCCGCTGACGCTGCGTGCCAACCAGCCGCCCACTTCCAAGTAAGAGATGCACGTTGCTGCATTTACACAGTGTGTGCTCAACTTTAATGTAACTAATTTAATCCTTTAAAATTGTTTTGGAATAAAAAGTAAAACTTGTTTTATAGTAAAGCTATATATAACTTTTGAAGGTATTTTAAAAAATGACATGAGATTATTTTGTAATTAGTCTTAAGCTGTTTAGCAAGATGTCACCATCCATAAACTAACCAAAAGGGCTGTTTGGTCAGTTATTTAGGATTTTCAGGATTTGAAACAGGGTCCTGACCTCTTCTTACAATTACTACTGCACACACAGGCCTACACACACGCCTGCACACCCCCACACACACAGTCACTGTGGAGTTCTGCTATAATGTGGCCTTTTCACAGTGCAACCCCATGCCTGCACACTGTCTGTCCCCAAATGTCAGCAGCCACCGAGCTGGCATACACACACACACGCACAAAGAATGGTCCCAGCAGTGCAGCTTGTGTTGTTTTTACTCTCCGTGTCTCAGTTTACAACTGTTCCTTCTGTCCATTTCTACTAAATAGTATTTAGGTCTAATTTGTAGCATGAGGCAACTTTCTTCATTGTTGGTGTTTTTATTCGGCATTATAATAATAGAACTTTTCTATCTCTCTTCCCAGTAGAATAAGACATTTCTCTGCCACTTTGTGTGGGTGTGTTGTTACTTTACTCTGGTTTATTGTTTTGTGGATTTGGAAAATTCCATCTTCCTATTCTTGGATCCACCGCCGATGTTTTCCTGAAAACCAGTTTTGTTCTGAACTTTGTTTACAAAGTTCCTGTTTGATTTTTGCCACCGCAGTTAAAGCTCTGTTTGTAGATGGGTTGTGGTGATACAGTTGTGACCTCTGTTCACTAGCACTACATGCATGATGCTTACTTACTATTTGGAATTAGTGGAATGGGAACATTTAAAGCTCCTAATATATTTTATACATAGGTTCTCAATGATCCTATAATTGGGATTTCCTAATGTTGAATTTGAATCAAATTTTCAGGTAAAGATGTGAAGTTTTTGAACTGCATCTTTAATTTTGTATCTGTGAAATAAAACTACAAAGGATTAGGGTTATAGCCAGTTTACTACAAAAGGTAATTTGCCTGGAGCATTATTTCTTAAATTGGTAAAACGAGAAGAAAAATAACTATTTAGGATTTTAAAAAAGGTACAAAAGAATTAATGTATACTGTACCTCAGAGTGATGTTGTAATTGTAATGACTATAAATAAAATAACAAGCATGCACATGCAAAGACTTGGAGACTGTAAAGTCTGATGGCTACAGGCAGAAATGGTTTCCTCTGTCTCTGGCTGAAGCTGCTCCTGTATCCAGCCAGCATGTCATGAAGTGGGTGAGACTCGTTGTCCAAGATGGCCTCCATGTTGGACAGGATCCTTTACCACTATAAAATCTTTACTACAATGTGCAAAGGATTTACTAATAACTTGGAAGGTATAAAACCTATGTTGTCCTTAATTAGTTTTACCTGCGGTTAACTTCCTGATTGAGTTGTGGTGCTTTTATTTTGAAGGGACAATTTCCTGTTTAACTATCAGCACAAAGGCAATTATGTGTACTAAATTAACCCCATTTTGGTCGGGCATATTCAAAACTTTATCTGATATGTTCCATACAGAGTTGAAGCTGGACCCACTTTTGATTGTATTTGGTGTTTCTGTCCAGCTTTCTCATTTTAATAAATATCATCGACAACTAATATCTTATGCCCTTATCATAGGGAAAAAACTTGTGTTGATGTTCTGGAAAAAATCAGAAGTTTCATCGGTTAAATTATGGCTGGAAGAATTGGTAAGGCTCTCTCATCTGGAAAGAATACGGTTCTCATTAGCAAATAAATTGAAGCGATTCAATGGAACTTGGAAACACCTTCGGCAATATATTGATAACTCTATTTGAAGAGGATTAATTTGGTTCTCGGTGTGATAAGATGTAAGTCCTGGGGAAAGGGGGAAGGGATGGGTCTTGAGAATGTCCTTGTTTATTTGTGTTACCTTTGTTTTGCTTTTTGGTTGTCTTTATGTTTTATGTTCATATCAAAAGGGGACAGATTTGTATTGCTGATGTTTGAATTTTCATGTCTGACTCCTCAATAAAAGAAATTGATACAAAAAGACAGAAGATAAATTGTAACAGAGCTTCTAATATGTATATTATTAGCATCAGCCTTGATAAAGACCAGAGGTATATTTATGTTCATAAGTATTTGTTTTAAATAATGTGTGATTTAAACTGTGCATTTGCTTAATTATATATCAAAACTAAAGTTAATTTGCAATGTAAACTTCATTTTAAATTAAAATTAATCAATAAAATACGCTAAGTACTTTAGCGTATGATACAACTAGTGGCTTGACTTGACATAACACTTTGCAATAGTCTATTAGAGGCCTTTCTGTCCAACTTGGATGACTTGTCCAGGTCAGAGATGATATTGTTGTTTTTTTTATTTTTTTTAATTCATTGATTACAGTTACCTCTGCGAAGTTCTCTGAGTGTACAGCTGAAAATGTCTACACCTCTGCACCAAGTGGTCATATTTGTGTAATCTGTTAAAATTCCTTCAGATTTTTTTCCGTCTCCGTTTAAAATAAATAATAGGCATCTGAATAACTCATCAGTAGCTAAAAAAGACAAATCCACCCATCCATTTTCTATCCACCCTTGCCCCTAGTTGGGTTGGGAGGGGTGCTGGTGTCTATCTCCAGCGAACGTTCTGGGCGAGAGGCTGGGTACAGCCTGGACAGGTCGCCAGTCTGTCGCAGGGTAAAAAAGACAAATATCTTATTAATTAAATGTAAAATAAAAATGATATGAAAATATGTTTTGACTGATAAAAAATGTCTGGATCCCAGATTGTTTGGGTGATCTGGGTTAATAATTGGAGACCTCAGAAAGAACGAGTAGCATTATTTTTATTTGAATGGGTGGTGGGGGTCAGACAGCCCAACAGGTGGCGCCGCCGCATGGCAGCTTCTCCTTTGTCAGACTGCCCCAGGTCAGCTGTGGCTAATATCCAATAGCTCGCCTGCATCAGCATGCAGTTCTGTGTTTGAATGGCTGAGAGTAATGTGAAGCACTTTGGTGTCCTTTGGACTGGACAAAGCACACGAGGCGTTGTACAGGTCATTGATGTCTTGGAGGCTGGATACTTTGTTTGATTTCTGTTGTTCTTGTCTGTTTTCCTTAATTCCCATTAGGATCATTTTTCTGTGAGTCCAGACCATCTCTACTGTTCTGGACTTCCACCCAATCTACATCTCCCTCTTTCCCAGTTCGTGTTTTTGTCGCTTCTCTCAGGCTTCCTGCACACAAACATTGAGGTTCTGCTTTCAGAAACATTCCTTGTGCTTTATGTTCTCTGGTTTCACTTCTCTTCTCTCCTCCTATAAAAACAGCCCAGTCACATGTTCCACTGTCTGCCTTTCCAGGGTGTGTGTGTTTAGGGTGAAGCTACTGTTTCTGGTGGTTTTGGATGACGAATGTCTCGTATATGTTTTTCTCTTTTTATTCTTTCTCATCTCCTTCACTTTTAGCTTAATATTGTAATATTATACATTTTCTGTGTGGGTGCCTTTCTTGACACTCAAGGTCACCTTACAAAGATTAACATAAAAACAAGTATAATATTAAAATGCACAGTAAAATTAAGCTGATAGGTTCTTTGACTGTACTGTCTCCAACATTTTCTGTCCAATCAGCACATTTTAATTTATGTGACACTTAAACTGATACCGTTGATAGGATGGCTGATTTAAGTAAGAGCAGCACATCCCATAAGAGTACAGTGATGTGGTGTGATTCATGTTCACTGAATAGAGAATTCATGGTAGAAAGAAAGTTCACTTGTTTGGTCTGTTGGTCTGGACTGTAGTTAGTCGACATTAAATCCCTGTAGGTGTACTTGCTGAACATGCTGTTTAAATATGAGTTCATCTCAGACAATCCACTGCTGACACAAGCAGAACAGTGAAAGTACAGATGGGATATTTCAACCAGTAAGAAGCAAAATTTTAAGTTAAGCTGCATTCTGGACTTCTGAGCTTAGTAACAGGTTTTTGACAATATTTTTGTTCTCACTCTGTTCAGAACATATAAACATGAGTTGTCTTTTGCCCCCAGCAAGCTGTACCAGCACCTAACGTGAAGTAAGCTACCATTTTGCTGCATGTATGTAGTCTTTAATATTCAGATTCATTATTAACAGCTTGTCAGATGATCTAGGACACTAAGATTGTGGCTGAGGGTTGTGCTATGCTTGGCAGGACAACTAAAGTCTGGTTCTTTCTCCACAAGAACAGAGAAATTAGTTTTCCCCCAGAGCTAAAATAATTTCTTGCATAGTGTTTAAAAATCAATATAGCTGGAATGGGAAGGAAACAGGAAAACTTCAAGAACTCTTGTTAAAGCTGCAGTAAGAAATTTTTATTTAAGAAAAACAAGCCACTATGTCCTGACAGATAATCTGTGAAAAATTGAGCTTTTCTGCTTCCTCCTTGTGGTCCATCTGCAGAAATACACCAAAACAGCCAATTAGAGCTAGGAGAAGTGTACTAGAATTGTCAATCATTCTTGTATAGGTGCTGCTCACACCCTCCCTCACACAGCCTATTTTGTACAAGCTCAGGATAGGCCGTGTGGTGCAGCTATACTAACAAACCAACGTTCAAAGAAAACTGTTTATCCACCATCATCCATGGCCATGCCCCCTGGCCTGAGCTGTGCTGTTAGGAAGCAGCTGTAGAGCAGCCAAGAGCTGAGCAGCACATACATGAGTGTAATTAACTGCACTAAGACTCTCCTTTTTGCTCTGTCTCTGACCAGGAGTGGGGAATTTCTGCAGAAGGCAGTTGCACCTCAGGGAGGTGGTAGGGATTTTTTATTTTTTTTCCCCACAAATTATCTATCTCACATTATAATGTAACAACATCATGACAGTTGTAACAAATATATATATAAAAAAAAACATATATTTTTTTCTTTTATAAGAGTTACATACTACAGGTTTAAATGAGAAATGCCCTGGCCAGAAAGAGAAGTTTGATCTTGCGCCTCAAGTAGGAGAACTCATTTCTCTGTTCTTCAATGCTGTTTTGGCCTTGGTGTCATCCCAACAGTGAATTGAAGTGCAATTTCCTTCAAAACTTCACAAAAACAATCTTAACCATTTAAGCACTACTCTGAATTACATTTTAAAGCTGATTGAAATAGTTTACAGTGTCCTCTCCACTCATAAACCACAACAGTGTGAGTGTTGGGTGCATTGTGTGTTTGGGTAGCAGACTGCGACTTCGCTTAATAAAGAGAAGCTGTTACTGTTTTTATTGCCACTTGTAAAAACACTAAGAGGAGGACTGTGTCATTTCCTGCAGATACTAGACAAGTTGACATTTGTTGGTTTGATATCCAGTACACCATGTTCCAAAATTATTATTCAAGTGACATTTTCTCAGATTTTCTTAGTCAATGCAAATGATGGTCAGTATAATTTTCAAGTCATGAACTATTACAGTATAAGTCAAATTTTACTGAACAAAGCTCCCAATGAGAACAGTATTTTTTCAAAAATAAAAAGCTCAAAATGCTCTGTTCCAAATTATTATGCACAGCAGATTTTCAAAACATTTCATGGATTATAAAGAACTGCAAACGGTCATTCTTTGAATGTGCAGCATTAAGTGGTCACATGTACTAAAATCTAAAGCTATTTCAATGTAAAACATCTTAACAGACAGAGTCACATGTTATCATAGGACCTTCTTTGATATCACCTGCACAATTCCTGCATCCATTGAACTTGTGAGTTTGTGGAAAGTTTCTGCTTGAATGTCTTTGCAGGATGTCAGAAAACCTTCCAGAGCTGTTTTGATCTGAACTGCATCAAACCCTCAGATCTTC
>CAEGAE010043145.1:0-10029 GCA_903067095.1 Girardinus metallicus
TGAGGATCCTGAAACAGCTGCAACTCCTCAATGATTCGCCCTCCATCACCATCAGACCACACCGCCTTCTGCAGCCAGCCAGAGTCTAGAGGACAAAACCAGAGGTTGACTCTGATTTCTACAGGGTAACGTTTGTAAAGTTACAAAGAATACTAGTAGCAATATTTTGGGTTATTTAGCCCATCAGAGAAAGACAATAGGGGTTAATTTTTTATATAATTTTTACCATCTGATTCATTCATTTGTAAATGTCACAGTTACAAACTAACTATTAAGTGCCAAATTAAATAATTACTTTCCAAACTAAATTTTTAGCTTGGGCATACATATTTTGCTTGTTAACTAAATATTAAACTTTCAAAGTAAGTATTTAGTTAGCATCCTAAATAGCTAACAAGCTAAATATTTAGCTTGGTTAACAAACATTAAATTTCAACCATACACTTTTAGGTTTTAACTAAATATTCCATCCATCCATTTTCTTCCGCTTTATCCGGGGTCGGGTCGTGGGGATAGCAACTTAAGAATGGAGGCCCAGACTTCCCTCCCCAGCCACTTCTTCCAGCTCTTCCGGGGGAATCCCAAGTCGTTCCCAAGCAAGCCGAGAAACATAGTCCCTCCAGCGTGTCCTTCCCCGGGGGCTCTTCCTGGTGGGACATGAATGCCTCACCAGGGAGGGGATATTCTGCTTGCTCATAAAAATATTTAATTAGGAACTATTTATTTAGGTAAGTTAAATATTTAGTACATAAACTTAATATTTAGCTATCTAGTTAAAGATTTGATTTGCAAGCTACATATTTAGTTTGTGAATCAAATATTTAATTTGGAACTATGTGATTTATGTATGAATAACATAATAAAAATATGTTTTTTTTTTCTCTGACAGGCTAACTAAATCAAAGTATTGGTAAATTTTTTACAGTGTAAGTATACAAACAGCTCCACACACATCTCTCTTATGTTCACAGCAAAACTGGGTGTAGTTTTTGCCTGTTCATGGGTCAAGACAGCCATTCTCCAGTCTGATCCTGCCAACAACGCCAAGATGTGTTAAGTCATTGTTTATGATCCAGTTACTTACTGTTGCTAATAAACATGATGTTGTGCTGCTGTCCATCCAGAGAGGTTACTTTGTCAACAACAATTCTGGAGAACTGGACCGCAGACTGGACCAGCAGGGGCTTCCCAGTGATCGGTGTCACCGCTCCCTCCATCAGAGGGTGGGTCTTCACAAACTGCAGGGTTGTGTCTGGGAGGTCGTAAGAGGTCCTCACACCTTGGGCTCGCATTTCATCATTAATACACTAATAATACAGATCAGAGATCATGTAAGATTGATCATTTTCTTTACTAAAATCTTATATGAGTTTGGGTTTCATGCTTACCGAACGAGGGTAAGGGCTAAATACTGCTCCTGTGTACTTCACCCAGGTGCCAGAATCAGTCAAGGTCATAAAATTCCCCCTGAAAACTTGCTGGATGTCTGACAGCTTGTAGGCACAGACAGCGGACTGACGGCAGGTACTGGACGGCTTCCTGCAAGTTTAGTCCTGTCACTACCAGGTACAATAAAACATTAACTTGGAGAGACGACCACATCAGAATAAAGTATGTCAGTGCTTACCCAGTTCATACAGAAACCTACCCTGAACTCCTGCCAGAGCTCTTTAGAGATCTCCCATCATCTATTCCATTCATGCAGGTGTGGTATGCATGAGCTAAAACCGATTATTCCCAAGTGGGAAATATTTAAAACAGCAGCCAATCTTTCTGTTTGGCTGCTGAATTTGCGGGATGTCCCAACAAATTCATATAAAGGTTTGAGTGTGTAATATCCAGACAAACAAACCTGGAGCACCATGTCAGACCTCCATTAGCAAGTCAAATATTAAAATTTATGACAAGACAACTTAGAAAACACTTAACACGTATGGAGAGAAAAGAGAAAGCCTCTTCTCTCCAGGTTGATAAAGTTGCATGTGAATGAAGGGAAAGACTTCTGGGACAAAGTCCTGTGGACATATGAGACCAGAGTTGTGATATTTGGGGAATCAGACTTCTGGAAATGAAACAAACCAACGGCCCAACCAACTGTGAAAAGCGGTGGAAAGTGGATGATTTAGGTTCAGTTTTCACAGATTTTCCAGTGAAACATGACGCCATGTTGTTCATGGAAAATTCTACTTCTGGTAGATTTATTTTTATTATTATCATTTGGCACTGGTTGCCTTTATTTATCAGTAATCCGACAGAAAAAGGGCAGTGAGGGAGGAGGAGAGACATGTGGCAAAGGACCCGAGGATGGGATTTGAACTCAGGTCAGCCATATGAATGTCTGACCTCTGTATATTACCTCTGTATATGGGGTACCTGCTCTAACCACTGTGCCATGCATCGCGCCATGCAACAAGCCCTCCTGCTAAACTTTATGGTGAAGAAAAGAAAATGCAGTTTGGGAAGCTGAAATACAGAAGTTCAATGTTACATGACATTACGAAATTGGGGATCCACTACATAAAGTATTATGAAGTCAAATGTGAGTCAATATGTTCAACATCTGAAGCATGGATAAAACTGAGTCATCAACAGAACATTGATACCAAACACAGCAGTCAAACTGCAACAGAAATGCTGAGAAAAAAGAATCAGCATAAAAAACTGGATGCTGCTTCTCCGTGTTTGGTTCTGGTTTTAGACGCTGAGCAGACCAGAACCAGAAGACCTGGAAGGTCTGGAAGGTTGATACGACAATATCAAGTTTTTATTGTATTTTAGTGCTAAGCCATTCAGTGATTTACAAAATAGCAACAGTATTTTGAAGTCTGTTGTCTGAGTTCAGGGAGCCAGTGTAGGGACTTTAAAACTGGTGTTATGTGCTCCATATTCCTGGTTTTAGTGAGAACGCCAGCAGCAGCATTCTGGATCAGCTGCAGCTGGAGAATAAAGTTCTTTTAGACAGACCTGTGGAGACGCTGTTGCAGTAATCAATGCCACTAAAGATAAGTGCATGGATGAGTTTCACTAGAACTTACTGGAAAATTAGCCCTTTAATCCTGGTGATAGAAGACCGACTTTGTAACTGTCTTTATGTGACTCTGAAGGTTCAGGTCAGAGTCCATCATTATACCAAGATTTCAGCCTGATCTCTACTTTCCTTTCTGAAGCTGCGTGCTGACTCTAGAGCGTTCCTCATTATATCCAAAGATAATAACTTCAGGTTTGTTTCACTCTACTTTAAAGGAAAAATATGATGTAAAATTCACCTTCTGCATGTTTTTGTATTTCCATCTGAGTCTATGCTGCTTCTGGAAACATTTCAACTGCAAAATATTCATCCAGATTTCTTCTGGGAACAAGTTAATGTTTTTGGATTTATGGAAAATTTACCGTTTCAACAACTTACGTATTGAAAACCTGAGGCTTGACTTACGGGCTCAAGGTGAATGTTGCGTAGAAGATGCTGTCAGTCACGTTATTTTCATCTTGGAGAAGAAAGACGTCCTGCACCAGAGACTCTGAACCTTCATCTCCAAACGGGCAGTCCAGACGGGCTTTCAGGAAAGAAGTCCACTTTCTCTGCAAAATTCTCAAACCTCCCAAGTCGCTCTGAATCCGCACAAATGTCAGACTTTTAGACCGATTCCTGTGGTGCCTTAAGGGAAGTTTAACATTTACAAACATACTTTACACACTCGTGCAACTCTTGACAGTCGCAAGTTGCTGCGTTGATTCTCAGTTTCGATCTCTGTGAGGAACAAGAACACGTTGTCGTCCTCGTTGTTGTTTGAATGTTTGCTGATTTCAGCGAAGTTTATGGAAATCATGGAGGGTCCTGATATCAAATCATTTAAAATGTGTTGTTAGGTTTGACACAAAGATTTCAAAGTTAAAGATCCTTTAACTGGGTCAAGCGGCCACCTCACCATTGAACCAAGACCATATTGGCTCAGTCCTGATGGAATTCCTCCCATGTCTTTGGAAAGACATTACTGTTCCCAGGAAGCTTATAGAACCAGCGGTATATAACGTGTTTCCTGTTGAGAACAGAGGAAAAGTTTCAGGATTTCTGAAGCAAATCATTACAAAAACATTCCTTCAGTATGAGTGGGATCCACTGAAATCACCAGTCTTGTTCTGGATAGTATGAGCCATGTTTAGGTGGAGCTTCAAAATGTGAGCAAGAGGCAAAAGGAATTAAACTCAAACAGGCTGTTTATCAGATGATTAAAAGTCTAAAACCCTAAAAGCGAAAACCTTCGCATAAATCCAGCATTATGCTGTCATGACCTCTTGAAGACAAAAAGACTTCCTGTCTTGGCGAACAAGAAATCTCCATCACTGGAGAAGTTGGACACAGTAAGGCTGTTTTCCCACCTGATAGCCTGGATTTCAGACCAAAATTGCAACATTTTTATGGCCACCAGCTGATGCGATTAATTTTCACACCGAACTGTCAAACAGTTTGAGCAACCGAGTGATGAGTATCAATATTAGTTGGCAGAGATTTCCTCTCTGATTCTCACCTTTTCTGCTACCGTATTTAAGCATGGGGATAAAAATCATTGTACCAACCATTCATCATGGAGGCAAAGTTTTCGTTGGGGTCAAAGGGAACTTTCCCCCTGCCATTCTGGAAGCTGTCTTCCATAGTCACATTTCCTTCTTCAAACATCTGAAAAAATATTCAATATTTATAATAATTTAGAAATTATACTTCTAATTCTTCCTACACAGTAAATACCCAGCCAATGGTTCTGGTACTACAGGACAACAACTCCAGCCTTCGTTATGGGAGGAACCTACCAGGTGGGTGCAGGTAGGGTCGAATGCTTTGGTTCCACAAACCAGAATTCTGCCATCTTTCAGAGTGTGCATCATCGTGATGTAGTTGTCACATTCCTGTTAGAAGAACACCTATTTCTCCAGACTATTTTAAAACAAGGGAGAACATGTGACATTTCCTTATTTTAATGTGCTGTAGTGTACCTCGACGCTCCTGCCTTTCACCTTACACAGGGATTTTTCTTTAGAGGTCGCCGTCCAGTTAATCTGACAGAAAACAAACCAGGAAGTCAACATCTTTATGGGGAGATGTTTGTGAAATTTCTTCATGAGGTATGAATATGAAAAGAGGAATATCTATCCTAAGGGGTGCATTTTGTAAAGATAAACAGTAAAAATTAAACAGCAAAAAGCAATAAGAAGAAAAATTAAAGCTGCAAGTAGAGTTGGAGGCCCTCGCAGCTCAGCGCTGTTGCAGCCTTACGGCAACCACAGGAGCTCCAGCAACGCCACCAGCTTGGCATGTTGACGCTCTCACACAGTTCCCACATCTGTCCACTAGGCGATACACACTGATGTGGTCAGCATCGCTCCCGGATGATGCGCAAAAACTCTGGTGCAGATCGGTTGATGTCTTAAGGAGACATAGTTGTTGGAATAACCGTGGAGTCAGATTACAATTTCAAGCTATTGGGTTCTTTAGAGGTTGATAAAGGTCAATCCTAACAAGTTTAGTGAAAATAGAATGAGTCATGTGTGATTTAGAGACAACCGTATGCAAACATCGAGGGATTAGAATTTGCCATTCAAACGCTGCTGCCAGTAGACACTGTTGAAAGAAGTTGTTCTATTTCTATTTAACACAGGTTGAAATCTGCATGAACCACAGAGTAAAAGGAAAAAGAATTGTGGGAAAACAGGTCGAAAGGGGGCGGGGCTAAGGTGATGTCAGTAAATGGCCATGTGAATGTGATGAGCTCTGGTCTGTGATGATACAAATGAAGTTTGATGCAGCTGGGATCTTACGTAGGGAAGTTATTCCACCTTGATGTTTCATGGCGAATGGTCAGATTTGAGGCTTGGGCACGCCCACATGCTTTGATATACAAAAAAAATCCTTTGATAACTTTTGACCTTCAATGCCTCAGGACTGTGCTGACTGATTTGATTGGGTCAAGGGAATCAGAGATGGGGTTTTCCAAGAAAAAGGAGTCACTTCCTGTTCTGAGGGCCTTAGATGACGTCACACTATGACGACATAGGATCGTCAGGCATCGAATCAGGATCACTTATGCCAAGTTGAAAGTTATAGCGTTTTGTTTGCTTTGGCGAGTACGCCAAGTTTGCCGCTCGGCCACGACCCCTGAACTAATACGAAAACTACATTTTTTTGATAACTGTTAAAGTCATGCCTCATAACTGCATCCTGGCCAAAAATTAAGCCAATAGGGCAAAATCCCTAGGAGTTTGTCAAAATTCGAGGTGTGTAAAAGTTAAAAATTGCCAAAGTTTCTCTTCGACTCAAAATGGCTGCTTCCCTGTATAATCTAGGGCAGGGGTGTCAAACGCCAGTCCTCCAGGCCGCTGTCCTAAAACACTGGAATGAAATGGCTTAATTACCTCCTTCCTGTGTAGATCAGTTCTCCAGAGCCTTAACGACCTGATTATTCTATTCAGGTGGTGCAGCAGAGGCACATCTAAAAGTTGCACGGCAGTGGCCCTCCAGAACTGGAGTTTGCCACCTGTGTTCTAGGGGGTACCTCCAAGACACTGTCTTTCTTTATTTGGGGGGGGGATCTATCTATGTACCAAATTTCAGATCTCTACGGTTTGTTCTATCTCACATTAGGGGGCGCTATAGAGCAGTGTGGCCATGCTCACTTGCAATTCCACTGGAATCCAAACATTTTAGCTAGAGGACAATTTTGGATGAACTTGGTGAGTTTCTGAATTTGTTAAAGCCTCCAAAAAGGCATATATAGTCTGTCTGAAAAATAAGAAATCCTGTGGTTGCAATAGGGCTTTGCAGCGCTTTGCTGCTCAGGCCTAATAAGTTAGGGTAAATGATTCAGTCTTATTTTCAGCAGGTAATTCATTAATTTATTAATGTCTCAGAGTTAAAATATTTAGTTGAGTAACTAAATATTTAGCTTGAAAGTATTTTGTTAGCAAGCTAGATATAAGCTAAATACTTAGCAGCAAAATATTTAGTTTGCAGCTAAATACTTAACAGCATAAATAAATATGTATATACAGCAAATTATTTAGTTTGCTAACTAAATATTTAACTTGGTAACTAAATACTTAGGATTAAACTAAATATTTTAATTGGAGCTCAATATTTAATTGGTAAGCTAAATATTCAGCCTGCTAATTAAGTATTTTGTTGGAAACTGACATTCATAAATTAAATAAACCACATGATCAAAGTATTACTTTGAAAAATTAACCCCTATTTCTTTCCTGCTAAGACAGGCCATCCATCCATCCATCCATCCATCCATCCATCCATCCATCCATCCATCCATCCATCCATCCATCCATCCATCCATCCAACTTCTTCTGCTTATTCGGGGTATGGTCGCAGGGACAGCAGCATAAGAGGGGAGATCCAGACTGCCCTCTTTCCAACTACTTGGGCCAGCTCCCAGGCTAGCCGAGAAACATCGTCTCTCCAGCGTGTCCTGGGTCTCCCCTCCTCCCAGTAGGACCTGAACTCCTCACCAGGGAGGCGTCCTGACCAGATGCCCGAGCCTCAACTGGCTCCTCTCGATGTGGAGGAGCAGTGGCTCTACTCTGAGACCCTCCCAGATGACCGAACTTCTCACCCTATCTCTAAGGGAGAGCCCAGACACAATACTGAGAAAACCCATTTCGGCTGCTTGTATCTTGTCCTTTTGGTCATGACCCAAAGCTCATGACCATAGATGAGGGTAGGAACGTAGATCGACCGGTAAATCGAGAGCTTCGCTTTTTGGCTCAGCTCTCTCTTCACCATGACGGACCGGTACAGCGCCGCTTCACAGCAGACGCTGTGCCAATCCGCCTGTCGATCTCCCGCTCCCTTCTTCCCTCCTTCATGAACAAGAGCCCGAGATACTTAAACTCCCCCCCACCTGGAGAGGGCACTCTACCCTTTTCTGGCTCAAGACCATGGCCTCGGATTTGGAGGCACTGATCCCCATCCCGGCCGCTTCACACTCGGCTGCGATCCGCTCCAGGGAGAGCTGCAGATCACGACCCGATTAAGCCAACAGGACCACATCATCCTCAAAAACCAGAGACGGGATCCAAAGGCCACCAAAACGGATCCCCTCAACACCTGGGCTGGCCTAGAGATTCTGTCCATGAAAGTAATGAACAGAATCGGTGACAAAGGGCAGCCCTGGTGGAGTCCAACTCTCACTGGAAACGAGCCCGATTTACTGTCGGCAATGCGGATCGGACTCTGACACCGGTCATACAGGGACCTGACAGCCCGTATCAAAGGGCCCGGTACCCCATAGTCCCAGGGAACCCCCCACCGGGCTCCTTGAGGGACACAGTCCAACGCCTTCTCCAAGTCCACAAAACACATGTAGACCGGCTGGGTGAACTCCCAGAACCCTCCAGGACCCTGGTGAGGGTGTAGAGCTGGTCCAGTGTTCCACGACCACCACGACAGGCTAAATAACCCAAATTCTTACAGTTAATTATTGACTGCGTAACTTCAAAAACGGTGCACCATAGTCTCCTTTTGCATTTTGTGAACTTTCATTGACATTTCACCACCCAAGCCCAGTTCCTACCTCGCTGGTCTTCTCAGTGATGTCATCCAAACTGAGCGTGACGACCTTTCCTCTGGCTCCGATGAAGAGCAGACCGATGTCTTCTCTTACCAGCAGGGAGCTCAAACCGGTAAAGTCAGGCTCCTTAAACAGCTTCAGGTTAACATCTGAGGGAAGGAATCCAACCGGCAACCTCAGGTTTTGAAATCAGAGCATTTTCATGATATTTACCTCAGGGTGATGTTACTGTATGACGTTCTTAATGTTTTTGACATTGACACAAATGTGGACTCTGTTTAGTAATTAGGAAACTTCTGAATTTAGACAACCTTCCTATATTTTATTTAGATATGTCAGAGTAATGGGGGTAAAAAACATGTTAATGTTACACTCGTATTATTTCCATCCTTTTCAAGACTCTAGACTTTGTTTACAATATGACAAAATGTGGAAAAGTTTATTTGGTGTGAAAACTTCTGCAAGGGTCTGGACATTTAACTGTTGCAGGGATGCCTCGTGTCATAGGATTGTGTTTTCATGTTTAGAGTTTTACTTTCTTAAATGTTTATTATTTTAATCAGATCGCTTTTATTGATATGTGTTAAAATAATTTTATCTGAAAGTTGTTTTTTTATCGATGCATAGACATGCACATATCATGTTGGAGCTGACCTCTCAGGGGAACGTCCTCTTTAGGGCATAGCTTAGTTAGGTGCCTAAAAGGAGTTTAATCCTGTTGTTTGTGCCAAACTCTGTTTGCTTCCTTCAGGACGCATGGCAGTGGGCCAGCGCTGAAACGGTAAAGTATTTCTCTCTCGTTTTTATACATTGTCAATACTTATTTTGCTTTAATAAATTGGACTGTTGATTTTAACTCTGTTTCCTGGGTTATTTGAGACAATCCCCCTCCCAAAACAGAGTCCAGGTGGAACACTCACCTGAGAAGAAAACGCTCCGGCGGGGTTTCAGGCTTTGGGCCGATCCTTCACTCATAATGATCAGGACATAAAGGAGCGCTACCTGGCTCTTCATCATAACCTCAGACAGGAAGTAAAGAAAAACAAAAATGTTTTCTAAAACAGTTATGGAAACAGCAGTTTGTCCTGTTTCATAATTAGACGTCATAGCTTCTGATAGCTAGAAGATCTCAGCTGAAATGTCTCAGAAACATTATGGATCTATACAGTGGGGGAAAAGTATTTAGTCAGTTGTTCCAGTTCTTCCAGTTCTCCCAGTTAAAAAGATGAGAGGCCTGTAATGACATCACAGGTCGACCTCAACTATGAGAGACAAGATGAGAAAAAATATTCAGAAAATCACATTGTCTGATTTTTAAAGAATTTATTAGAAAATAAGGAAGGAAAATAAGTATTTAGTCAGTAACCAAAGTTCATCTCAGTACTTTGTAATATCTCCTTTGTTGGTAATGTCAGAGGTCAAAGGTTTCTTCAGTCTTCACCAGGTTGGAACAGCGTTG
>CAEGAE010043166.1:0-20456 GCA_903067095.1 Girardinus metallicus
ATATATATATATATATGTATGTATATGTTGGAAGAGGTCCAAAAGAGAGTAAAATGGAAATGCACTGTAAATTACTGCTGTGTGATAGTGTGTCTCTGTAACATCAAAGGCAACAGAGAGTAAGGCTTTTTTTAAAGAATGTTGTTATAGTTCTTTCTTTTTGTTCTGTTTTTTTTTGCTGTTGTTCTTTTGCAGAGGCACTCAGCGTAGTTGCACGTGTGCCGACAGCTAAAGTAACTTATAGGGAGAAGAGAAACGCTCAGTGCCTCCCTGAGCCACATGGTATTTCTGCTGATTTTCGTCATTTCAGTGTGCACATATAAAAAGTCAAGATGCATCAAATTCCTGCAATAAAAGTGAATGATCAGCGAGCGCATGCGATTTCTGCAAATTCCAGCATTTCTTCCAACCGTCTTATGACTTTTCATAGACCACACTTATCAGACTGTCTTGCATTTCCTGTAATTACTCTTGATGTTTATAAATGCAGCTGCACTAAAATGTCACCCATCTTGCTACGAGATCTGAGCTTTGTTTCAGTAAGCCCATTATTGCATTAAGAGAAGGTGTATTGTAATTTAGGTTTTGGGAAGTGCCCACATTGCACCATATCATCAGGAACCAACTACTTGCGTTACCACATTAGCGTCAGTGATGCAAATAAAGTCCTACGTAGCGCACGCTAGCTGCCTTATGAAAAACTACTTGCACTTCAGCAGCAGCTTGCAGCTGGATTCCATCTCTTGCACTACAACTTGATGCTCTACGATCGTGTTTATTTACATGCTTCATGCTGATCACATGCAAAATTAGTAGTGGATTTTACCTACAAAAAATAAATAAATAACTGAGCTGAAAGCAGTTTTTCTAGGCTTTTTTGTTGTAGGTTTTCGAAATGTCACATTGTCCTGCACACTGCGACCAGGTTTTGTCTAGTCTCCAAGGCCTTCATCCAACGGCTATTACATTCTGACTCAACTGGCTCGGCACGTCATCACTCTTGGTTTTAAAGCCATCTGTCTAACCCTGGCTCTATAAAAGGTGGCACACAGGATAATATAAACACGATCTCAGTTTAGTCATTTCGCACTCGCATGCCTCAAATCTAAAATACAACAGGCGTGTTATTGCACAATGGTTGTGCTGCATGTTTTTCTAAATTTGCTCCGTACTTTCTTTTTAAAAGGCCAGTAAGAGGTGATAAGGCTCAACGCTAGTAAAATGTGTCTTTTTATTAAAGGGTAAATACAGTTCTGTGCGGGGTCAGTAGCTTGCTAGAAAATATTGTGGTTTCTCTGGAGGACCTGGTTAGTGCCGTGCTCCTCTGACCTGACTTTTATGGAAGAGTGGTGAGAAGAAAACCATTGCAGAGAGAAAGATGTAAGACGTCTTGTTAGCAGTTTACTACAAACCACGTGCGCTCTGGTCAAGTGAGGCCAAAATGATGGTTTCATGGTGTACATGCAAAATGCTACGTGTGGCAGAAAACCAACACTGCACCTTCTCATTAAAACAGAACACGACAGAGAAGTTACTAAAAACATTTGGGAAGACAAGTTGAGCTGGAAAAGACTCACACTCAGGTCTGTTGTGACAAAAATACATAGCATGCATAGAACACATAAAAAATTCAAAAATGAAGTTCGCTCTTCATCAAATCTGACTGAATGTAATCAAATTTACTGAGAAGACTGAGGGAGAACCTTTAAATGTGCAAATCTGGTAGAGACATTTATGGACTCAGGGGGGCGCAATATCACACAGCAACTCTAATAACTTCAATGTCTCGTTGAAGTTTGTGGTTGTGACGTGAAACCACAAGCCTGATTCATTCAGGACTCCGAGAGCCCGTAAGAACAAGGATACTGGAATCTTTAGGTTTTCCCAGGAAGTGTGCAAAATAGAGATAAAATTAGAAAGAGGAGGAATAACGAATATACTGGAGAGAGGATGTTGATGATGGAATTGAGAGGGAGAAGGAAAAGAGAAAGAGCACCGAGACGGGCTATGAAGGGTGGGAAGGACGGGTGGTGTGAGAGAGAAGGATGTTGGGGATAGAGTGAGAAGGAGGCAAGGGCGACCCCTAGAGGAAGCAAATGGAACAGATCACTACCACACTGAAGATAAATGAATTTAAATCAGATTATGGTTGATTTAAAAAGCTCTACGTAAATCTGAACTTTTTTTTTTTTTTAAAAAACCTGATGACAAGAGAAGCTAGCATCACAGTGCTAAAGTGTTGGGCACTGCTAATTTACAACAAGAAGGTTCTGGTTTCAAATTCTGCCTGGACTCCGCCCTCTGTTCAGAGATTTTCTGCTGTCTCCTGCAAACTCCTGCTTCCATTTCTAACTTTACTAATGAATTAGAGTATCATTTTTTTGTGCATTGCAAAAGTGTCGGATAGGAAGCTATTTAATTACAGCTTGCTTTGTAAATTAAGCTATACATCCTGAAATCTGATTGACACATCAGAAACCGTCTTAATTCTTCATAGTATCAACCCCAGGTTGAAATCCTCCTTCTGGTATTTAAGTTTATAGAGAAAACTTCAGATTTATTGACTGAATCTCACTGTGGTGAGACGTTAAAGTAAATTAAGCTCCGTAGATTTCCTGTCATGTCCACGAAACCAGTTTGAGATGATGAATTTAGTGACATGGTGCATGTCCTCGATCAGAGGATTTGTACGCTTTGGTTGTAAAGAGATGAACATCGTCTGGAAAAAGAGGGCAAAAAAACCTCTGGTATTCTGAGAGGTTTAAGAAAGCAGCAGCCAGTCTTTTATGGAACAAAAAAAAAAAAAGCAGGAGTGGTTTTTAGTTGGCCAGGGTGCTGTTAAAAAGGGGAACCACCAGATAAAAATATCTAACTTCCTGTAACTTTTAGGTGCATTCAATGGGGAGTCGTCATCCCTGTGTGTTGAGTGTGTTCTCCCCGCTTTCTGCTAAGAATAGGCAGACTATGTTGCGTGCTTTATGCAGAACCTAGCACAAAGCACGCAATCTATGAATCACAGAGGTTTCAAGGAGCATTCCTGCTCTGGAATCACAGGTAACTTTCTGTATTTTGATTGGCTGGGGGGTGGGAGAAGGGTAGGCTTACTCATAGTGCTACTCATGCAGCGATGCCAATGAAAAGAAGCAGGAATATTTCTATGTACATTCATACACCTTTTGTAACATCTTTGATAACACTACAGTCAATAAGCCAGAATCTCCTGGTTGTTCTTGGATCCCATTTTAATTGTCAAGTCAATCAAGCACCAACATGATAAGTTGCACAGGATTTGTTGGATCGGATCAATGATATTTTATTCCCCAGGTTTAAGATTGTTGTTGTAGAGATGTTTTTTGTACCTTTATCAGTGTACTTTTTAAATAAATCTGAGCCTATAGTCCATGTCCATGTAGCACTCTGCATGAATTAAGCAAATGTAGAAAAAGGATTCGTGGATGGATGGAAAAATGTGGGAGAAATATCTATTTTTTAAATCTGCTCAAAGGGCCTTGGAATCAACCTGACATCTTCTAATCAAGACACTGTGCATTTTTTTTGTGTAATGACTACTGATTAAATTACACAACAATCAACAAGTGGCGCTGTTTAATAATACAGAAAAAGGCTTTATGAAAGTTTCATTGAGTGATTTCATTTAAACTACTGTTACATGGGACCAATATGATCGGCTGAAAGACGTTGGATATTCATATAAATGGCTGCACCCTTCAAAACACGCCCCTTCCAGAAAAAACAGATGACATCGAATGGAAAGTTTTTTAATTCAAGTGACATTCTCTCAAGACAACATAATGACTTGCACATCTATATCTAATCTTCCTTTCCTATCTAAAGTTATTGAGAAAACAGTTGTATGTCATTTAAATATCATAGCTCTAAAACAACACTTGAGAATGTTACGATTTATATTGTCTTGGGCTAAGATGGTGGACTTATGTCAGTTCTAGTTTTGTTAGATCTCTGTGTTACTGTTGACACAGTTGACCACAATATCTTCTTGGAAAAGCTTGAACATGTGGATATAAAGGAAAAGTACTAGGCTGGCATCAGTCGTACCTGTCTGAAAGATTCCAGCTGTTTTCACATTTCAGAGCAGAAACTTACATCTACGCCTCTTGACAGTTATTTCCTTGAATCCTTGTGTTAGTCATCTTCCCTCAGTTTTCTTGCCCTGAGTGTTTCTTTCTTTTTGATTAGCCATACCTGTTTCTCGTTTATCTTATCTGTTTTTCCAGATAAGTTAAATGTGTCTCATGAATGCCAACCTGATAGTCCATGGGCAAACCCATGTAGGCTGCGACCTACATGGGCAAACCCATGTGGGGCCACCATGGAAAACTCAGACAAACCCCATTTGGGACCCATATGGCCTGTCATCTTTTTCCCCCATATGGGGCCCACCTAGATGTGCTGGCTGGGCCGTCCCTAACAATAATATTACCAATAAGTTTATTTATGAAACGCTTTTATAAAAAGTTACAAGGAGACAAAAACAAAAATAAAACAACATGTATTAAAAACAGAAAAAATACCAAGAAGCCAGTGAAACAGAAAGTAGAGTTTAAAACTAATAGGACAGATTTTTAACTTATTTGACAATTAAATAAATCTATTTTTTTTATTACGAATAAAATAATAATAGCTACTGCAGTGTACGCAGAGCATTACAAGAACAAAGAACGGCTCGGAGTGAGGCTTCAGTCCTATAGGACTTAGTAAAGATCCGTCCAGAAGAATCGGATCGTTCGTGAATGTAACATCACTATACAGCAGCGTTATCCCATATATGCGACACCTCAGTCAACACCTCCGCACAATAATTCAGCGCATGAGTGACAACTGTTTTTCATCGCAGATGCAACATATGTGTGTCTGTACAGCTAGCTTTGCTAACATCACGTTCACAGAGCTCATGTGATTTCCCATTATCTCACGTGATCTTCCGTGATCTCGCTCGTCGTCTTCAGCACCAGATCAGTCTGACTAAAATGAACCATGTTATTTCAACATGATTAAATTTCATAAACGTTAAGTTGTTGAATGTCTTGTTTATCCAACATGATTTTATCATGTTTTCGTTTGAAACATCAAATTATGTTAAAAGTACATGATATTCTTTTGTTAATGTAATAACCCCCGAAGCTCATTTTTTTGAGTGTAGATCTACACCTGTAGCACCTGTAGCATTCATTTATAGAAAATGACAATGTTATTAAATTTTATTTAATGCATTCAGCTGAGAAAAAAAAAATTACATTTAGGATTTAATTAGGAATTTTACTTTGTAAAAGTTTAAAGAATCATCTTGACTTGATTGCTTGATTGTTGTGTTACCATAGATACAATATGGTGTAATCTTTGTGTTTGAATTGGGTTTGTTCACAAATACATCACAGCAAATAACCAATAATCAGTGATTGATTTTAAACACAGCCAATAAACCTGGTCTCCCTCCCACAGACTTCACCTTATCTACATTTTAACATGTTAGTGATGCTGAGGTTCTTAGTAGGAAGAGTTTCAGGGAGTTGGGGGGGTTCTGTCTAAGGCCCCATATTGTCTTGGGGCGGCCCTGCATGAAGAGCCGCTGCGATGCGCGTCTCTGAATCTACCTGGAATCTACCTGGAATCCCCCGTGGCCACTATCTCAGTCAGCCGATGCTTTGGGGACATTTTGATTCATTTAATCGGGGCACGTTTGTCTTTACGCTGCAGTTCTAATTAATGCTACACTATTTTCGCTGATGTTTATTTTGTGAACTCTAAATGCTCTGGGCCGAATCTTCCTTTAACACTTGAGGTTCTGCAATAACTTCTATTTACAGCCGCGAACCTCCAACCCAGATCCCGTCAGCAGCAGCTTTAACCCGCCTGGTAGGAACGTTAAGGAGAAGCAAAGCGAACAGTCAGCAGGTGGTACAGGTGGTACCAGGAGGTACCGGGTGGTACCAGGAGGTACCGGGGCTTCGAGCTGCGTCGCGACTCGCGGTGACAGTCGCAGCACCTTGTCTTATATCAGGATGTCTGATATAAAGACAGACATTCTTTATATCTGTCGGTGGGACCGACTCAGACAGCCTGCAGCGAACCGGGCATTTAGCAGCCTGATTAAGTTAAAGTCAGAAGTTTTCTCTGCAGCCGAAGCATTTCTGTGTTCAGGGGCGAGGCGGGGTATTTTTCCCCGCTATTGTGAGGACAATTACGAAAATATAAATAAAAACAGTTTTTCTAACGTCAATGTAGGGCAGTGGTTTGGATGGGTCAGCGGATGCCACCAAAATGTTGGGTTTGTTCTTTGAGTTGTGGAAGTTGGTAAAGTGTGTCCGTTGAAGAACGCCGTACTTGGCGTCCGTTACTGTGCGCTGGCAGTACAACGGTCAGTCTTTGCTGTGAATTCTGAAGGTAAGCAATACTGACCATCAGCTCCTCACTGTAGCCAAATCTTACTTTTAATGTCCCAGTAGGTACTTTGTATTAAGTCTGTACACAAAATGAAATAACTGCGTTAATGAGATTTATGTTGACACGCAGTATTTGCTGTGAATTCTGAAGGCGAAGCCGCTGCGCTGTCGGGTGGTCCGAATAAACGGTCAGAACCGCCGTGTGTGTGTCCGATTCCTGCCTCAAGTTTCCTTCTGTTAACTATTAAAGAAAACACAACGCCGAGTCTAAGGAACAGCGAGGTGTCACCTCACACGGACAGGGTTACATCAACATCAGACAAACGTTTTTATTCACAAAGCAGTGTATGAAAAAAATATTCTTGCCCATAATTTGATAGTTAGAGGGCACAGATCCGCCCCCTCCTCTTCATCATGGTGTCTGAACAACATGGAGGCTCTGAGAATCATTAGACTGAGCGCAACCAGACTAGTTTATTTTTGCTAAATTACTATATTTAGCTAAATATTATTGCTGAGGGGCATAAGCAGGCCTCCTGACATACAGATTAAAACAAATTTAAAATTGAAGACAAAATAAAAAAAAACAAATAAACTGAAAAGGAGCACACAGACCTCGCCAAAATATGAGCAGACATCCGGAGCATTTGTGCTTCCTGAATCAACTTCCTCCGAGGAAACATCCATGTGTATAGTGTCCAGGTTCTCAAAATGGTCCGTGTAATTTTGACTGTTATCCTTTACGGTTGCATCAACGGAAGAGCTTTCTTCCGTTGATGCATCTTCAAAGATTGTTTCTAAAGTCATCAAAATTTTCTTGTTGTCACAGCTAGCTTTTACAGATGGCTCCTTTGGTTCCAGGGGAACATCAACAAAATCATTAGAATATTCTGGTGTTTCTTCAATGTTCATTTCCGTGTCCCCGGAGCAAGCTTCATATTGTAGCTCCATTTTGTTATCAGTCAGAGAGACACTTTCCACAGCAGCACTGTCTTCAGACGTTTTGACCATCGAATACGTATTGATGGGAACTTCCTCAACTTTAGAGGAAGCTACCATGTCGTATTGATCTTCAGGAATGTCAAAACAAAAGTGCTTCCATCTCTTATCCTCTTTGAATTCTTCTGAAATTTCAGCGTCTTTCACGTTGTCTCTGTAGACATCCTCAAAACAAAAGTATTTAAACTTTTCATCAACAGCAGATGAGCTCTCTGCTGAAACATCACTGTGTTTGACAATGTCAAAACTTTGATCAGATGAGCTCTCTGTTGAATTGTCTTCATCTTTTATCTGATATCCAATCAACTTTTCTATTCCCTTGGTTACAAGATACCCAAGGCCCCAACCGATAGTAAGAATCATTTTGATTGCTGTAGAAATTGTTTCTAAGAACACCGTTGGTCTCTCTCTCAAAGTGTTGTACCTCCAACGAAGTTGAAAAGCAAACTGAGAATTCTTGTATTCCAAATGATAAAAATAATCCATTTTTTAATGTTGTCTGTCACACTGTTGGATTTATATTGGAAACCCAAAATGTTACAAAACAAATTATGTAAGTGTCAGCTTCTTCATGCAAAGCGTTGGTGACTGCAACTGGCAAGTGTTCACAAGATGGCATTTACCTCAACAAGAAATACTGTGACATGCAGAGATTTTGTTAAACCCCCTAAAATGAACTTTCCCTTTTAAAAGCCACGGTTATGTCCATCAACGACATGCAGATATACTTTTCTCACTATAAGATGACTCTCTGGGTGAAGCCGTACATGAGTACTAAATGACGTAGAAAGGCCAGTACTTGTATAGTACTTTATTAAGTCCAGAGGATCCCAAAGCGTGTCACACTACATTAAGTCATTCACTCATTCATGCACAGATTCACAAGCTCACGGTGGTAAGCCTCATTTTGACACAGCTGCCCTGGGGCAGACTGACAGGAGCGAGCCCTGTCGCCTGAGTATATTATTACTATTAACAATTATTTCACCAGGAAAATCCCATTGAGATTTAAAATCTCTTTTACAAGAAAGTCCTTGCCAAGGCTGGCAGCAGCACACAGAGTTTATAAAACATTCGCAGCAAAACAGAAAAAAAGTTACAACCATCATAAATAAAACTGTAAAAAGATTCCTCAATTAAAACATTTACAGATAAATGATTCCCTCTGGTTCTATGAGCAGCTGAAAGCTGAAAAGAGATTTCTTTCCAAGTTCAGTTCAGACTTTAGGCACTGAAAGTAAAAGTTAGTTCTCGCAATGAACAGAAAATCCCCCGGTGGCATTTCGATTTATGTAGGCCAACAAATAAAGAAGACGTCCACATATGACCATATAAATAAAAACATGTCAATGATGAAGGCCAAGGCTGTTGTATCCTGTGCAATGATGTGTAAAACGTTTAAGTCTGTTATAAATCTTAAAGCTCCATGATAAACAATATTCAGCTACATTTAAGACAAGCATGGGTGTGTAAAATGTCCAGTACAAACATGAAAGTAGTATCATCCAGTTGCTTTATAGCCTCAGAAGATAGACAGGGTAAAAAAATGTCATTATGACTCTTGTGCAACAAGGTTTAGTTTGGCACTAAATAACTATTAATGAGTGCCAAATAACGCAATCATAGATCAAACTTACCAAGTTGGGCACTGCCAAATTATCTGGAAATTATAGAAATGTCTTGCAGAACAGCAGCCCTCAGGATATGGAGTTTCTTTTAAACCCCTGTTGTAGAATGATCAAGAAATAAACATGTCTGTAAAAAACAACAGATAAAGGAATGAGTTCACTCAAATAAAAACAAAAAATGACATGTATTCAAACAACCAGTTCACAATGAAGAGCAGAAGAGAAAATTAAACATTAATGTGGCTATTACAGTGACTAAAATGACGGCTTAAAACAGACAAATGGCAAATGTGTTTATGTCACATATGGAATTGGCCGTTCAGCTGAGCAACAGAAGCTAGCCCTGGTATTTGTTGTTGATGTATGTAAACGGTCTCTATTGTAAATGAGACAATGACTCTCGAGATTTTCTTTAACAAAGGATTAATACTTCTATTAATAATAATTATAATTTAGTGGCGCATGTGGTAGCAGTGTTGCCTTACAGCAAGAAGGTCCTATGTTCGATTCCCGCCCCGGGATCTTTCTGGAGATAGGCATCAGGACCCCTCCCCACCCCACTAGGGACAAGGGTGTTAGAAAATGGATGGATAATAATTTAGTTCCACATGAGCATAGCAGCACTAGTCGCTACTATTTTAGCGACAGCCAAGATTATAGCTTTAGTATTAGCGGCTGAGAAAATGGAGATACAATTTAGCCTGTTTATAAGGAATATGCAGATATATTTTAGGCTGGTAAAACACAATAAAATAATCTCTTCGTAATGACTGGTCTCAATCTGTCCAGACACAACCTCATACTTGAACCATTGAACCAGAATGTTGTTTTGTTGAATTCACACAGGTTTCACGCTGCTTTAGCCAAATGGTAATGCTACAGATGACCATTGACTTCGATTCCACAGGTGGTCAGCCCAATCTGTGTGATGTTAGAAAGTTGTGATTTCAAACAACTGTTTGTGATTTCCTATGAGATTGTAAACTCATCTCCCATTTAAGAAAGGGAGACAAACATTTGTGCCACCATCTATGCATGATCTAATTCTTGTAAATAAGTCCAAAATTCTGCACTACGCATGCAGCCTGATGTGCAGTTTCTCCCTCTGCAGATATCTTTTGTAAAACAGTCAAGAATTGCAAAGGACCTAATTTGGGACCAGAGGATATGGGGCTGACAGCATCTGGTCTGAGATCAGTTTCTTTATTAAAATAGGTCAAGGAATATAAGGCAGCTAACCTAGGATTAACAGTCTGGTTTGGGAATCTGCAGTTATGGGCAATTGGCTTGGGGTGATATTATGTGGTCTAAGTCCAGCTTTTTTATTAAAAAGAGTCCTGGTCTGTAAGGCATCTTATTTGATATTAGCAATATGGTTTTGAAACCAGATGTTATAGGCAATCGGCTGTGAGGCTGCAGTTTCTGGTCTAGGACCAGAGTCTTTATTATTTTTGATACTGTAATACCAAAAGCTCCACAGCAGAGGCAACAACCTTTTCAAATGTTGTAAAAAAAATCCAATTGAATATTTTTTTTCTTGATTCTGGTGTAGTAGGCGTTTGGCAGAACTAAATCTTTGTTTTTTTGCATGAGGCTTTCCTTTTTAACATCTCAAACTCTTCCTGGACACTTTTATATTTCTTGTGAAATGGAAGATTACCCTCAGGTTGGCTGGATTTTTTTCTTCAGTTATATAAAAAATTTTTAGATGCTTTGGATAAATTTTATGAGACACCAGACCCATATTCTTGTTTTATTAAGAACTTTAAAATACATACAACATCCTTTACTTCATGTACATGAAATAAAACTCTGCTCTCTGAACAATAATTTGTCTCCATTATGACAATATTTAATAATATTTATAGAATAAATTATGTGTATCCCCACCATCTCTAAGTTTGAGCCAGTTTTATTTCTGTAAGCCATAACTGAAAACCCATGTTGTGCAGAAACTTTAAAAATTGGTTGTACATTCAAATGTATCAGTGACTGGAGCAAGTGGAAAATCAAACTCCCTGTCTAGAGAAATTCAGTTACAGTAATTGAAGAATAGGATCTATAACTGAAAAATCACTGCCGGAACCAGCTGATCTGGATCTGGAACAGGATCTGCCTGGCTCTAGAGCAGAAACTACTGTGGTGGGGAAAAAAAAAAAAACCCATCTAGTTTACAATCTGGAATTGAGAGGGGCACACCGAAGGTCTGGATCATGAATTCTGTGCCACAGAGTATACATCTCTCCGGACAGCATTCTGTGAACAAGAAGCATTTCTTTAAAGAAGCAAGGGTCAAGCTCATCAACATTCTTGCCAGGAACATGCAGTCCAACTGTTCTCACTCCAAGATGATGCTCCGGTTTAAACCCTGCCTGAGCCAGACACATCCCCATGTAAACCTCATCAATCGGAAGAATGGGGATGGAGTGTGAATTGGCGTAAATGACCGAAGCTGTGTAGCTAGACAAAAGGAAGCCCCCACCGCCACAGTAAGCAGGGTATAACTTGGATTCATAGAGCTTCTCTGGAACATAGTATTTACTCTGTGGTGAACGGATGGGTCCCACGTTGTAGATCAGATGACCTGCAAACAGGTGCTTCCTTCCACCTTTGCGTTCAAAGTTTTGGAGATACAAAACCAACATATCAGTGTTGGCAAATTATTGGATCAATCTTTGGGGATTCTCTGACTAAGGACAGCATGTGACATTCATAGTTTCTGATATCAACTTGAAGTTTGTGGTCTGAGGTGGAGAAATCATCAGAATAGTAAAACAAAGTGACCAGTAGAAGAGTTCCCACCGTCACAGAGGTTACTGCAAAGACTTTTCTCTGAAATTGTCTTTTACAAAACTTGCAATGCCAAAAAAAGACATCTCATTAATAGTATTGCTGAACTGACAATTGCCAACGTATTTCTTGCACTGGCTCTCAAAAAATATGCACACTCCTAAAAAATGTATAGGTTTTAGAGATTTAAAAACCCATTCTACATCTTCTCCAAAACTGAGTATTTGAAATAAACTTATATTATTTAAGTACAAAAAAAGTCTTACTGAACTCTTGGATTCTTAGTTTTAGCTATGAATAAAACATCAGCAAGATTATTGGACCTTCCCTACCACCTCAAGAAAACCATGGTAAACAGAAAGCAAATTCCTGATTCTTCGCTTAGCGTATACCTTTACCAGGTTCAAGAATGTGTTCATGACTTTGTGTGGAGGAGTAAGGCGTAGAAAACATGAGCCATGTAGCTACAACACTGGAAGATGCATCACTTACTGGAAAATCTGCCTCAAGGGAAAAACTATTCATCTTGCTGTTTTATTTGCACAGGAAAGAAAACTGTTTAAAACTGGATCAGCAAGCTGTGGAGGGGATTTTTTTTTTAAAAGATGATTTAGTAAGTCACACATGAAAGATTACGATGGCAATCAGACCAACCCAGTATTAGAGTCCTGAATCAGACTCTAATCGGTTTGTCTAGAAAGTACAAAATTTTGGAGAGGTCTGAATGCAAATTTGAATTCCAAAACGGACTTAAAAACCAAACTGATCCGCCTAAAAACCTAGTCATACCCTTGAACAAATCCTTCTGTCATGTCAGGTGATTCTCTTCCATGTCAGGCGGTCTTCCTGGTTTTGATATGTAAAAGCCTGTCTTTGCCAAAGTTCTTTCTGTGTTCATCTTTCAATAACCCCCTTTCTTTATGGTGTGAGTGAAACTGCAATGATTGACAGGATCTGTATTGAAGTTAAATGCCTAGTTGTCCAACTTTCCAGTGGGAAGACCTTTTCCAGGTCTTCCCACTGGAAAGTTGGATATTTTCACTTCTGGGTTTAAACAAAACAATTAGAAAATGATCATTCATTTCTGTATTGCTGTTACATGTTCATTGCTTTGGTTTCATAAATTACACATTAAATGTTATAATGGGTTTGGTTAAGATATGAAAACAATAAATTTCCTTTCTGGACATATTGTTCTCGTAATCCTTCATGTGTGATTTACTAAGTCATCTCTTTTAAAAAATAATCCCTTTCACACTTTGCTGATCCAGTTTAAACAGTTTTCCTTCTTTGTGCTGCAAGATGAGTAGCTTTTCCCCTGAAGCAGATTTTCCAAATCTGTAAGTGATGCATCTTCCAGTGTTGTAGCTACATGCCTCAGGCAGGTTTTCTTCGCCTTACTCCTCCACACAAAGTCATGAACTCATTCTTGAACCTGCTGGTAAAGGTATACTCTAAGCAAAAAAATCTGGAATTTGCTTTCTGCTTACCATGGTTTTCTAGCTGCCAAAGTCATAAAATGTACAGAAAAGGGTATAAATTTTAAATTATGCTTGAATGGTAATAAATCTCACATATCTGAGTGTTCCTCTGTGATCAACTATAAACCTGTCTACACTTTGCACTGTCTACACTCCTACAGAGGCACCGCTGCTGGAATTTTGTGCATAATTATGCTTTTATTTATGATGAAGAGATGAACAAACAAGTTTATTACCTGATGGATCACACATTTGCCTGGCATTTGTTTATAGACCCAAACATCATGCATGCATATGGAAAACATACAAACTCTCAAAAAAAGGCTCAGTGACACATTTAAACTTACTGGATCAAGTATACAAGACATATTATACAAGCGTTTCATCAAATACAGTGTTGTTCCAATTCATTCTCAACAAGAATCTAATTACAGTTCAGCCAGGTTAAAATCAATTAATGTTCATAGTTCCCCAGCTAAAACTTTTTTTAAGCTTTTGTTTACAGGGCCTCCACAAACTACTTAAAAATAATATGTCATATTTCGGGTGAAATAAAGTTTATAAATATAAATGTAGGTCAGAACGTCATTCACAAGTTATCATATCAGGTATATCGCCTATCACCTAGCGTTTGTAACCTACTTTAAATCTGTTTTTGTCACGTAGCGTGGATTAACAGCTGAACAAAAATACAGGCAGCAGCTGGGGAGTATCATGATGGAATTTTAATAATGAAATAAGAGAACGTACAACAGTAGCACACGGAGAACAGGACATGAGTGATGTTGGATGGAGGTGAGGAAAACAGGTGATTGGGAACAGCCAAGGAAGCGAGGTGGCAGGCTGAAGAAAGCATGGGCGAAGGAACAACACTGTTCTACTAAAACTTATTCCTGATACATAAGAGCAGATATCAGGAATAAATAAAGTAAACGCAAAAAGTAACCTATGTCGCAACAGAGACATGAACAGAATATGAGACCAGATGAACAACAAACAAAAAAAAACAGCAAAAATAATCAAAACACAAACACGATGGAAAAAACCAAACCACCAAGGGAAATAAAGTCATATATTTTATAATTGCATTTGTCTTGATAGTCTTTGATGTCTACAGGTGCGTGTCATTTTAAATATTCACCGAACATTCCCTGAATGTTTATGACGAAGCATGGGGGAGGTTTTCTGAATGTTCAATACGAACTGGGAAGCCACTGCACAGCAGAGTATGTAGGAGTGACAGACTTTTGGCTAAAGTGAATTAAAATGAAAAGGAGAAATAATGAAGGCCATTTTCTCAACAAAAAAAAAAGTGGATTGGTTGGATAGTGCCAACATTCAAATAGCCATGTCTTCTTCACTTCTTGTTTAGAATCTGTAAATAACTCAAAATGCCCCTGAGTAGACATCTTCCTATTTGGCTGTGGCCAGTGACATACGTATATATTTCAGCAATCAGAAAGCAAACAGCTGCACTGCTGGTCATTATGAAAAACAGATCAGGAATATCACATGACATACAATTTATTCTTTACATACTCACGCTATATAAACATCACAGTTTGTGGTACTTCTGGTAATTCATCTATTAAGCAAATTTTTTTAAATCCTTCCTTTTGATTTGCTTCTTGAAATGCAGAATACAAACTGTGTGACTGTAGGCCACTAAACCAAACTTTAACAGCCCATCCTTAAACAAAATATCTTTTTACATTTGTTTAAAGAAAAATATAGGATGTAATCTTGTCGCTCTGACAAGATACAGCACATGCAGTATTTGTGCGAATTTGGTTGAAATTTTATTGGTAATTATGACTAAACAGATAATCTGGAGACCTGAGTCAATTTACTGTCTTTGGCGACAGCGATGCACCAAATAAGTCCACACCACTCTTTTCTTTTAATGGAGTCACATTTCTGTCAGGATTCCACCTCTTTGAGTCATCAAATCTGAACGCTTCTCATCAGTTTGGAACCTGATGTTTTTTTTCTGATTCTCAGAATCTTCGATCACTTCAGCACCTGTTGTACTCGTAATGAACAAAAGGCAACTGTGGCTCCAAATGTTTATGTCTGCTGAATCGGATGTTTATGTTTGCATATACAGTATTGACTGCAATCTGTTTTATCTGTGTAGTGTAGAAATTAGATCGATTTTGCAGGAGAAGAGCAAAAAACAAAAAGCAAAAAAAAAAAAAAAAGAAAGTAATTTTCATTGACTAATTTTCAGCATTCAGCCTTCTTTGGTACATGCCTTTCAGAGAATATAACCCACAAATAATATTCAGCTGTCCCAGCAATGGTTAGAAATACTGGAACTGTAAAGCCTTCCATCCATGGATAGGTATCAACCACCTGTGGAGAGGTGTCTGTTCTGGTTTGACAGACTCAAACTGGAACTTTTGCGCCACATTTCCACAAAGTACAAATTTGTCTAGAAAGACTGGTTTGTTTGGAGAATGCGCAACTGAACTTTGAGGCGAACCAAGAAAGTGAACCCTGGTGTGCCTAAAAACCTACGTCTCTGGTTGAAGTGAATTCTAGCGCGGATCGAATGCACATGTAGGTGCAAGCGGACTGGAGACCGTCCCAAAAGTGGGAAGCGAATAATAGCACAGGGCATTCTGGGTAAATACAACCTAAACAAATGTGAGCGTCTAGGGAGAAGTAGATTGTGATCCTATACCAAAGACAAAAGAGAAATCTGACTCTACTTCATTATTATTAATATTCCATGAAGAAGGAAGTGGCCCACAGCGCCACCACAGGCAAGGAGGTGAAGAGGTTCCTCAATTAGTTTAGATTGTTGGAGACAATGCAGTGTGAAAGTGAACCACAGCAGCTGAAAATGTAACAAAAGTTACATTTTTGGTCCCCAGTGGAAACGAGTCTACCAGACTATGAGGTGTGAAAACACGCTGCCTGTAGCCCTGAAAGTGACAGTGATCATGCTTAAGATATTCTAGATATTTATGGGTGTTGCATGGGTTTGACGTTTTATGACATAATGAGTTTGGGGATGTCGATGTAGTCTGAAGATGATTCTGTACATTTTTCAGCCCTCCATTATCTGAATTGAAAACAACAGAAGGCTATAAAACAACCTCGTTAACATGCAGAGAACTTCTGAATTGTTTTGATGGGATTTTCATGTATAAAGGTCAGAATTTCAAGCAAGCTGAATTGACACAATATTTTCTCCATGTTCCTCTATTTTTGAAAATGACACAACGAATCCTGTAAATCTTAGTGCCAAAGAAAATAAGGCTGCCTGCTGTAAGCTCTGCCTCATCCCCCGTAGGGGTGCAACGTGACCCCTCTCAGTGCGAATGCTGCACTCTCAGTGTCACTCTGACTTCTGCTTGGAGGAGTCGGGCATCTTTCTGGAGGAGATTGTTAAGCGAGGTAGAAATATGGTTGAACAAGGATTATCTGTTCCCTGCCTGCTCTGAAAAAGTCAAGCAAATTAAAAACACCACATCAGACCTCATATAATTACTTCTTCATTGACTAACTGGATGTCATTAATATTTTCAGCACCTGATATTTAATAGTGAAAGAGGATCACCAGACATGTTTAAAAGGTGAAGCCAGAGCAAAGAGAAGGGGGTTGCTATTAAAACTTAATCAAAGTTGTTTGACTATTCACAACGTACCCTGCAAAGGTTTTTGCACCTTTTCAACTTTTTCACATTCTGTCACAAACTTCAAAGTGTTTTATTTAAACCCTTTTTGCTCTGCTATTATGCACTACTTTGTGTGACACAACATGAAACAATGCATAGTTGGAAAGCGGAAAGAAAACCTCCTAGGGTTTTCAAACAATTTTAGAAGTAGAAGTATGGTTGGCATTTGTTTTCAGCCAAAGTGAGTCAATACTTAGCAGAACTACAGCTGGCTGAAATTACATCAGTCTTTTGGTGTGTGTCTCCACCAGTATTGCATGTCTAGATATGGAAATTTCTGCATATTTCTTTTGACAAAATAGCTCATGCTCAGTTAGCTTGGATCCATTTCAGATTTAGACCTCGGTCTTTGAGCTGCTATTTTGATACATAAATTTGTTTCAGTCTAAATTGATTCCTTCAACCTTTTGCAGCATGTTTAAGGTTTCTGTCCTGCAGTCCTGTTTTAATGTGTCCTCTGGCCTCTATATAGATCCAACAAAAAGTTTTATCCCTACCACTCTTTCCTAAAAACTTTATTGGCAGAGTCAGAGACAAAATAATCCAAGCTGGGAATTTGATAGCATCCCAGGACATCAGGAGTGAATTAATGCAATTTATTCAAGGTTGGGACAAACTGTTATGCACTTTACCATCAACAGCCGATGTAAATGTAGTCTCACTTATATGTCCTATCAAGTGCTTGGTATGGGTGCTCAGAGAGCTGAGAACAAATGATTGAAACACTGAACACAAACATGCACAACTGTGACGTGTTTGATAAAATGTGTCAAAACCGTCCCGTTTTGAATTCATCTGCCATTTCAGGACATTTATGGATAAGAAACATGTTGATATAAATATTTCTAAAAGTCATCTTGTCGGTCATATTTCAGTGTGCTCTCATCAATACGCAGGTATTTTGAGTGATGTTCCTGCGACACATCATTCAAATCTCTGCAGGCATGCGCTCTTCGGCATAACACCTGTGCACAACCTGTTGTGTCTCCCTGCACTACTGTGACAGACAGCCTCCCAAAATGAAAGGAGAGTCTTTGTCTTTTCCCCTTGCTGTCACAAATGCAGTCTGTGGGAATTTTAGCCAGGCAGATACCAGAGTGAGCCACATAAATAGCATAGATTTTTTTTTATTTTTTTTTATTAAGTGTGACCCTAACTAAATCTTTGTTTCCGTCGCACACCACTTTGAGATTCAGCAAAATCTGTCGAGGGTTTAAATAAAACCACCTGTACTTTAAATGAAATAATATACTTTTTTATTATGGTCAAACCAGTGACCTCATGAATCCGAGGGCTTTTTTGAGGAGGCAAGTTTTGGCAACTGTATGGTCACTGCTTTACAAGAAAAAAAAATACTGGTTTTAAATGATTACTTTCGGTGGTTGTTTACTGACTTTCAAACTGTTTAGACATTTCAGACTAATGTGTATGTCTTGTTTTGAATAAATCTGAAAATAAATCCAACATACGGGATGCTACACACATACTGTGCGACAGTGCTATATGGGCAAACATTGAGTGTTTGCAAATTAATGAAGCTTGGCAGGGGGTTTACCTGGTAGAAAAATATATACATTTCTTACCCCAATCATATTTTGAGTTAGAATGGTACTGTCAAAACAAAACTTCAGTGTTGATCCTAAATCCATCTTCCCATTTTGTGACATAGCATACACTCACTGCACTTGAATGAGAACTCTATACCTTAAACTGCATAGCAAATAGCTGAGTGTATTCTCCTGCTTTAGGAAGCAAAATCATCCCAAATTGTCTGACAGACAGTGAAGCTTACATTTTAGCCTGAAATTTGTTATCTGTGAAACTTTTGTTTCTTTATAGCTTTAAATCGTAATAGCAGACAGTCTCCAGTTATTTGAATGCACACATTTTCTACTGGGTGAAAAAAATATATATTGATGTTAACAGAACAAAACAAGCACCTGCTTAACTCTCAGTTTGTCTCTATCAGCTGAACCCTGCATGTAATCAACCACCTACATCTTCCAAACATTCACACAGTATTTAAGCTTCTTCATTTATGTCATTTCCTGCTGGTGGGGTTTGCTTTGCTTGCAGTTTGCCCATTCTGGGTCCCTTCATGTCAGCTCTGTAAGTTTTCTTATTTATTTTCTTCATGTTACTGTCACAAAAGTATCTGCCTCTGGGGCCTCTTTAAACTAAATCATGATAAGGGCAGTCTTACCTTCTATTTGAATAGTTCAACTGTTGGTTATTTTACCACTTTGGGGAATTTATAGACTGTATACACTATAATAAATAATATTGGGTTTTAGTGAGCTGGGCTGACGTAATCAAGTTAACAGAATACATTACTGAAATTAATAATATATGTTACATGAACTTCAACTTAAAGTTCTGAGGGAGAAACTAGAAATAATAAATTTCTTAAACTTAAAAACATCCTCAATTAGTTGTAATTTTAGACTTCATTTGAGAAATATTTATTTTAAATGTAAAAAAAAAATACAGTGAACATATTGTAAACATTGTCTCACAGATGATGGGTGTTCTAACTATCTGTGACAAAGTAGCACAAATAGTCACTTTATTTTAAATGGGAAAACATCCAACAGGAAAATGTGATTTTTGTTTTCAAGAAGAGACATTAAATCGTGTTTTGTTGTTTTGTTGAGAGAAGGGAATTGGTATTTAGATTACGTGACAATAAATTACAGTTAAATATACAAGATATTTTGGACAAAATTTCTACTGCTGAATATTTTTGCTATATAAGTTCTGTCCATTCCATCTGTCCATCTTTACTGAAATACCTTAAGCAGAAATTGATAGACAGGATATAGATCTTTTTTTTTTTTGTTTTGGGTGGGTTGGCATCTCGGTCCACACTCCACTCCAGTAGATGGCGGTAATGCACATCAATGCGTTGCTTACCAACCGTCATTAAAAAAAAAAAAAAAAGCAACAGCATTCTGTAACACAGTAGAGAAGGGTATTATATATTTTAGATAAATGGGCCAATAGGTTCTGCTATAGGAGCTCAGTGGAGTGTCTCAATGACACACAACGGCAGTTGGATGAATTTAAAGAACAACTGGCTTTAGTGACAAAAAACATAAAATTGACAAACAGTTGTACAAAACACAAAATTAAGAAAATAAAATTACATACAATAAAATACATGAAATAATAATACTTGGCCAAGTGCTAATTCTCAGTTTTAAATCTGATGGGTGCACCCTGGTAATCTGAATTCTAACTCATAATAGACAACAGATTAATCAATTCCAGTTCCAATTCAGGTTTGACGTTCACATGAGGAGTTTGTTATAATGTCCCAAATAAAAACTTGTCCAAAGGATAATTTCCAAAATTCCAGGCTGAAACAATAAGCAAAAATGTCAGTCAGTGGTCTCACGCATAACCAACTGTGTGTGAAGATGTGAGTGATGCAGGCCTACCACACCGCAG
>CAEGAE010043176.1:0-13483 GCA_903067095.1 Girardinus metallicus
TATATATATATGTATATATATATATATATGTATGTATATATATATATATAATGTATCTTATTGACACAAAATCCACACTTAATTACAGCCCCAGAAAAAGAAATTATTACAAACTAATTTGCAAATATTAGTTAAACAAAATACAGTGGAATTACAGCGCTAATAAGTACTTTATACATTATGTAAATAAGATAAGAAAATGGCTGAAATGTGTTACAGTTTTTAAAGCAATTCTGCCCCCTATTGATAACAAATAATGTTGCCCGGTGTAGTCTTTCAGAGGTACCCAAGTTTAGTACTCAAGAATTATCTTGCAACTTGAATGCATCTCTGCTCCAACACATCTGAATCAAAAACTGGTTTAGTTTTAGCTCCTGAGCTCAGGAGCTTTGCTGCTCTGCATCCTGATTCTGCAAAGCTGAAATTCTGATTCAGCTGAATCAGAATACAGCAGAGACCTAGTAATGAGTCATTCATTCAGGTGTGTTGGAGAAGGGATGCATGCAAAAGTTACACAATAGTAGCTCTCAAAAAATAAACTTGGGCACCTTGTCCTAATTCACAGCATAGAAAAAGATTCTTGTGATGGACAGTAAAAGAGCTGTCTGATTTTTGCAAAAGATGTCATAGGTAGTATTAAACTTCTTAATGCTTGGATAGAGGAAAGAACATCGTCTAATTATAAATACCCCATCACCAGGTGCTTCCCAGAAGTTTTTTGACAGAAGAGTAGAAAAAATCAAATGCCACAATAGCTGGCAAGGGGTCAAGGATGTCTTGCAGAAACAGGAAATCTAGATTGGTTCAGTCCATCCCAGTACTAATTGAAAATCTTTAGAAAGAGCTGAAGATGAAAGTGTATGAAGGAGGTCACCAGAACTTTACCTTCAATATTTGTATGTTGTTGTTGTGGAAGTATGGGTCAAGTCACACTCACTCCCGAACAATGCATTTAGGCAATTATTTTTGTATAGGAGACATTTTAGAGTTTTCATTATCAACAAAGTGTCTACTAAGTATTGAATACATTTCACTAACCATAACCTAATTTAAGTTATTTGTGTCTATATTTCTTGTTTGTGAATAATTTCTTAATTACAACTGGCATACAATTTCTTGTCAATAATCCCACGACAAAATTTTGTACACCAAAGTTTTGAAAATGGAATCCAGAAATAAGCACAGATTCCACAAAAATTTATGACAAAGAAACTTAATACATATGTATGCAACGTACAAACACAAAGTAATGTATAAAATTCACAAAACACTAATGTTTTGACCATAACGTTGCCAAGGCAACCTGCTCATTTACCACAAAGAGGACACCAAAGACAGAGTAAGACAGGAAATAATAAATAAAAAATTGATTCACACATACTTTCTTGTAAAAAAAAGAAAAAGAAAAACAGCAATGCAGATATGCAAGATGAGAAAAAGCCACTAAATAACCATTGCTTTTGTAGTTCGCATCTTCCCTGACAAAAAAGAAGTATCAACACCATCTTGTGGTGTATTAGAGAATATAATTAATGGCTGAGATTTTTTCAAAGTTCTAAAATATTTCTCATTGTGAAACTCAAAAAGTCTCATTACAGGACTAAATCACAAATGTGCAATTAATATGCATTTTGGCTCTGTAATTATACAACGCAATTAATATTGTAATGTTTCAATAATATTTGACTGACCAGTTTCATTCTTGGTTCAAAGAGTTAAAAGTTGCTGATGCAAAGTGTAAAGCAAAAAACACAAAGGATGAACAAATTGTAGTTTAAGTTCCGTTAGTTTTATTTTTAGATTTCAACTCAACATTTTCACACTTTACACTGAAATGAAACAAGCACAACCACAATTAAACTGTTGCTGCAACAGCAGAATACAAAAGGGGAGAGATTTTTTTCCCACAAAAGTTAAGAATAACTACAAAATATTGTTTATTCTGTCCAATCAAATAAAAAAGAAGGAAAGAAAAGACGCTGGCACAATCTCTTTAGATAATATTAAAAGACGCTGGCACAATCTCTTTAGATAATATTTTAGCATGTACAACTTTGAAAAATGTTAAAACATTTCAATTTTTATGCAGAACCACAAAAGCTAATTACCTGCATCAACATGAACATTCTCAAATAGACACTACTGACCATTAGGGGGAAAAGTTAAATGTTGGTACAACATGCAGTCAGAAGTCTTAAAAGAACAGCATGAATTTCTTTAAGGGAGGCTTTCTGTAGTTCATATGGAGCAGTCAGTATCTTACCTGATGTAGGTAGCTGAACAGATTCAGTTCAAGACAAGACATGGTTGTGAATGCAAAAAATACAAAAAAAAGCATTGTTTTTATTGGCTGGTATTACTAATAATGGTTATCCAGGTAACAGAGAAATTCCTTCAGTATAATTTTGCATTTCACCTTACTGGGTAGTATAGTGTGGGGTGTGGTAGTAGCAGAAGGCTACTTCTGTTTACTTCCTGCATGTGTTTTTCTGCCCTGCACCACTTCAACCATAGGCAGTAGATGCTCAACCCTGATATGACACAGACTGATGGAATTATTATAAAAACAGGTAAGAAACAGAAGTTTGAGGATGATACATATTTTTCAAAGCTGATATTGTTGTATTCTCAAAAACAATTGCAATTGCTTGCTTTTCAAAATTGTGTGGCTCTGCCTCAGACTGCTGCTGCAAGCAAGATACTATCTGCTCCTAATGTCCCCACAGAACTCTCTCGCAGAAAAAGACTGAGGAAACATTGTGTTGAGACTTTACAGTGGTAATGTTCCAGCTGGAAGTGTTGTCAGCGGCGTGTAGCCCCTGGAGTCAGTTTGGCACGTCTGACTGTAGACATTGCTGAGAGGAATACCAAGCTGACTACCTTGCCCTAAGCCCTCCTCGGAGTTAAGCGCATAGGGCATCTTGGACATGACGGCCAAACTCAGCTTGAAGAAAACATTACGCAGAGCTGTGCGGTATTCCTTCCTGACCAGACAATAGATGACAGGGTTGAAACAGCTGCTGGTGAAAGCTAAACAGTTGGCCAGAGGGAAGAAGTACGTCTGAGCAGTGTAGAACGATTTGCTTATATCAATGATGTCAAGCTGGATCAGGACGCTCCAGAGAGTGAGGACATTATAGGGAAACCAGCAGGCACAGAAGGACAGCACCACCACAGCCACAGATTTTGAGATGTCGGCTTTTCGCCGAGTGTTGCTGCTGCCTTTCAGTTTGTGCCTGCAGAGGAATCGCAGCAACAGCAAGTAGGAGAGGATGATGATGGTGTAGGGTAGCAGAAATCCCAGAACCACTCGCAGGAGTTGGTTTATTCCGAGCCAAGCCGTGCCTTCTGGGAAGCGGAGCAAGCATGCTGCGTCATTGCCACTGCCCACACGGCTGAGGTCTGCGAACACGGCCCTGGGTACCGCCACGATGAGAGCCCCAACCCAAATGATAGCTGTGGTTACCGGGAAGGTACAAGATCTGTTGCACAGGGACGGTCCAGGTTTGAGCGCTGTTGCCACGTAGCAGTAGCGTGTCAGACTCATAGCTGTCAGGAAAAAGCAACTTGCAAAGACGTTCAGTCCAGTTAGCAAGGACACAGCCTTGCATGTGGCTAAGCCAAAAGGCCAACTGTAGTCCAGAGCAATGTCCACCGCCCAAAAGGGTAAGGCAAGAGAAAACAGCAGGTCGGCCAAAGCTAGGTTGAAAACAAAGAAGTTGATGGTGCCTGTGGTGATGGTGTGAGTTGAAAAAAGTAGGAACATGACCAGCAAGTTGCCCAACACTCCAGCTGTAGCCACAATGAAGTACACCACAGAGATGAACACTCTCAGCGTTCCATCATCCGTACTTTCCATCCCACTCTCATTGTTTGAATTGTGAAATGACAACAGAGAGTTGTTGCAAAATGCACCCAAACTACAACTGTTCAGGAGGTTGTAGAAAATCTCGAGCCTCTTCAAATCAGGATTTGACATGTTTTTAACCTCTAAAATTCACTTTTTTGAGGATAGCCTGGACTTTTAGAGGTGGAGGTGTTTCCGCTTACCCTCTCTGAGACAACTATAAATCAGATAGGCAAGTTCCGGCTGCGCGTTTATTAGATGACAATCATCTGCTCCTGCGAGGAAAGAGGAAATTATAATTACATCATAGACGCAGCAGTTTATGAGTAAATAAGTGGATTAGCTTGGTCAGATAAACGAATTATACTGAAGTGTCAGCCACAGGGTCAGATCATGCTGCCCATATGTTAATGAAAGAAACAAAGTATCTACATTTTTGATCAAAGTCTTGTGGTTGATTTCATTGCCTAACAGAGAAAACATTTCAAGATTTGTTCAGTATAATTTTAACCATACTTGCTTAAAAATATTCATGACTGCACAGAATGTACAAGCATCCATCCTCTAATAACTCATTATGATGCTCGACTTCAAACTAATCGCATTATTTGAACAGGAGATGATCTGCCAAGTAACCCAAATGGGTTTTTCTCAAAGATATGCCAGATAAAGAATTTTTGACTTGAAGATGTTAAATTAATATTATTAATATTAATATTATCATTGAAATCTGTAGTTTTTTTTTGTCTCTAATTTTCTTCTCTGTCTTTTGCTGGTTTTAAATTAAAAAGGCAAGGAACTTGAAACTTGTGATCAACCCTATAACATTATTTACTGCCTTATTTATTTATCTATCCAGTTTTCATTTATCCAGCTGTTTATCTAAATTCCACCCAGTTTTAAATCTATCAGCTTTATTTAAAAGTCTTGCTAGTTTGAGCAGGACTTTTAAATAGAAAACACAGTTAATCAATGACATAAATATGTTACCTAAGCACATACAAGGTTCCTTAACTACTGAAGACCAGAATTAGTTTGAATTTCCATTTATTTCAAATAATTTGACTAGAAATGAAATATTACATTTGAATATAAACCAAATGATCCACCTCACAAGCACAAGTTTTACATCTTCCTGTAGTTTCTATTGCTATTTTCCATAAAAGAAACAAAACAAATCTTACCTGGGAAATGAATGATGGAAAACCTTTAGCTGGGCTTACTGTCATCGCTATGAGCTCTGCTGAAGAACACGGAAAACAGCAATTGTCCCTTTCCCTTGTTTTAGGCTCCACCTTCCAGAGAAGGATCAACAAGGGTCTCATAAAAGGTTGATCATTAACTTGGGAATCTACTAATATTTAAGTATCAACAATCATATCAATCTTGTTAAATAAACAACAAAAAAAACTATCAGCTGTCAATTTGAAGGGTAAATTCTTTTTGTCTGGGAGAATGAATTTTTTTTATAGAAAGGAATGAGAGGAATGTATTATAACACCTAGATTAATTCAGTTGGTAGTGATTAGCTATACTGGAGCTAGTCTCTAATTGAAGATTAAGCTATTGGTAATCACTACCATGTTATAATGATTAAATCAAGACAGAAGAATCTATCATAAACAAGAAACCATGTTACTTAGAGGGAAGTTCCGAAATTAACTGAGAATGAAGGTTATCTTTAGCGTTATCAAAATGTAGCGTTATCAAAATTTGTTGCTACAATTACATGGTTTGACATCAAGGAAAGGTTGGAGAGTAAAGATGAGGAAGGCGTTACCTCTCTCACTCACTGCTAGATTGATATCCTGTAGCAAATATGTACAGATACTTAAGTACTGGTTCGCTGTGCTGGTCTGTATGCACTTCATTTCACGAGATTATCTGTTATGCAGTGAAGTTTTATATATACATAAATATTTGTATTGCACTGCACGTACTGCGATTGCGTTTTCAGTTGTATGTTTGAAACAGTGTTACTACACATGTGTGCGGAATGTGCTGTTAGTGAATAGATCCATGTTGGGATCTGCTCCACTGAATTATTTTTAATTTCCAGGAAATTATAATGTGGCATAGTTACCAACAGCCATCGCTGCATCTTTTTACAAAACTAATTCATTAAACACCAGACTTTTATCACACGTGCTTTATTCTCCTGCAGATTAACTCTATTTATGTATTTATGTATATGTACAGGGGCCTATTGGCGAACGCGGGGATTCCAGCACAGCCGCCCGCTCGCCACCGCAGACGCTCTTGCGCACTTCCCGCACTGGTGCCCAATGCGACCTTTCTGTCTGATGAGGTGTTATTTCTCTGAGAACTCAATTTCTCAGTCGATCTCTTTGTCACTGGTGGAGTAATACTGACCCCTACTGGAGAATACTGGCGAAATACTGATGTAGTTATTCATCATCTTTGTGTCGACTTGTCACTGTGTTTTCTCTGTCTGATGCAAGTTATTTCTCTGAAACCTCCGTTTATCCGTCGGTCTCTTTGTCTTTGGTGGAGTAATACTGTCCCCTACTGGCGAGTTACTGAAATTGTTGCTAAACAATGATTGCTGATGAATAACAAATGCTATATTGTTTTTAATAAAAATTAATGAATCAGTGGAGTCAAAATAAAATTGAATGCTATTGGGCTCTTTACAGGTTGACAAAAGTCAATCATAAAAAGTTTGTTGCAAATCAGATCATTCATACGTGATTTAGAGACGACCGAATGCATACAAAGAGGGATTGCAATTCGACATTCGGCCACGCCACATGGTTCAGCCAGCAGCTAGCATTGACAGAGTTCATCATCATTTCATTTTATGTCAGTTGGCACAGGATTAAACCCATATGAATCAAAGAGCAAAAGTAAAACAGGTGACTTCCTGTTGGAAGCGGGCTTAGGTGATGTCACCAATTGACCATGTGACTGTGATCAGGGCTGGTCTATAATGAGACATAGAAAGTCTAATGCAGTGGTGACCTTATATGTGGAAGTTATTGCACCTTGATGTTTCATGGCAAATCGTCAAAGTTTGACACTTAGCCACGCCCACATGCTTTGATGTACAAAAAATTGTAGGATAACTTTTGACCTACTATGCCTCAAGAGTGTGCTGAGTGATTTTAAAGTCTGTATGTCAAGAGGCCAAGTTCGATCAGATACTACGTCAGCAAAATGGACCTGATAACAGCTTTGATCCAAAATGACCGACTTCCTGTTGAGTTTGGACCATGGCTCTAAGAGACTTTTTTGTAGGTCCTGACAAGATACATATGTGTACCAAGCTTCATAACTCTGGGTTAAAGCATGGCTTGGGGCTGATCATTTAAAAACTTCTAGGGGCACTGTTAGGCCACGCTAACCAAGGATTCTTATGGAATCCTGTCTGGGGCTGGAATCCATCCCAGTAAGTTTGGTACAGCTCAGCCCGAAACTGTGGAATTTGGAGCCAAACGTATGGCAGCAGCGTGACCTGTCAGTTTGCTGCGCCTCCATGGCCACACCCTCCATTGAAAACTCTTGGCACTTTAAAGCAAGTGAGACCAATTGTTATCTGTCATCCAGCACAAAATCATCTTGATTAGGTCAAGAGAGCCAGAGAGGGAGCTTTCCAAGAAAAAAAGACACTTTTTATTCTGAGGGGGCGGGGCTTATGTGACATCAGACTATGACGATATAGGATCATCAGGCATCCAACCAGGATCACTCATGCCAAGTTTGGTGCAGCTCGGTCAAAACATGTGGAATCTAGAGTAAAACATATGGCAATGGCATAACAGGTCACTTTGCCACGCCGCCATGCCCACCTACTCCATCAAAACCGGTCAGGGTTGTAATACACATCACACCCACGTCTTCTGTCTCTGGGGACAGTTTCATGTTGATTAGGTCAAACGGATCAGATAGAGTCCATTCACAGTAAAACATTACACTTCCTGTTCTCAGGGGGCATGGCTTAAGTGATGTCATCATTTGACCATTGGGTATTGTAGGTCACCCGAAGATGATCAATCACTGAAAGTTTGGTGCCTCTGAGTTTTTGGGCAGGAGATATAAAAGTTTTGTTTCATGGCAAATACGTGAACTTTGACCCCTGGCAACGCCTCTTCAGCATGCATGAAAACTTACCTTTTTTGACAACTTTGAATCAGACATGCCTTATGAACAATCTGACCAAGTTTGAAGCCGATCGATTGAGATCCCTAGGAGGAGTGATAGAGCAGCAGATGGAAGCCCAGGCTGGTCCTGGATAATTTCTGGCATGTCTCCAAGAAGAGCCAAAGACTGATTTGAATGAGGTGAAAGGACTTCTAGAAATCGCTTTGTTAGAAAAACAATTCTTACAGGAGGAGCTGAAGAAACTGAAGGATGAGTCCCACATAGATTCATTTAAACAGGAACTGTAGAAAGAACGATGCAAACGCATTGAGCTGGAACAGAAGGTCAATGATGCCATAAAATCAGGAGTCACCAAACCTCAGTCACCAAAACCTAAGGACAGCTCCAGCACCCACTTGACTGGCGAGCAAGTAAAGCTGGAATGGATGTTTAAGACGTGGTGCAGCCAACACCGGAGCAGCACAGATGAGTCTTTTCATCTGCTAAAAAGCCCAAAGTTTCAGAGTTCTTAAAACGCCCATGAATCAGAGCGCTTTCCAACCCATCCGTGTCACTGTCATCCCCTACAGGTGACAGCGCGCTGTCCGTGGTGCTGAAAGTCTCGCTCCTCCCAGCAAGGCTGTTTACGGCACACGTAGGAGTGGTATCATTACACTGTGGCTGAAATAAATCAACATCACAAGCATAATATGGTTTTAATATGTTGACATGACACAACTGGGTTTTCTTTCGCCACTCTGGCATAGATATTAAATAGATCTGATCGGAAACCCGCCCCAGAACTGTATCTGGGCCGGTGAATTTCGCCTGAAAAGGAGAAGTTGTGACTGGACACAAAGCCAACACTTGATCACCAAGCAGAAATGAGCGTACCTCGGCACGTTGATCAAACAAGCTTTTAATTTTTTCCTGTGCCACATTCAATTTCTCCTTAACGAGTTCCCGTGCCAGATAAACGTGCTGTCTTCTGAAACATTTACATAATCCACCAAGTTTTTTCGGTGGAACAGGCTCTTTCAGCTCTTTCCTGGGTTACCTCCCTGGAGGCCAGCATCAGCCAAGGCAATCCTTCCTCCCAGTCGCCCACCAGTTCTGTACAGTAAGCACGCAGGAGAGACTTCAGAGACTGGTGGAAGCGCTCTAACGCCCCCTGACTCTCTGGATGATACTCTGTCGCTTTACTGTATCGCACCCGTAGCTGGGACCACTGGGAGGCAACAAGGAGGCTCAGGAGGACCACTGGGAGGCAACTAGGAGGCTCAGGAGGACCACTGGGAGGCGACGAGGAGGTTCTCGGACCTCTCTGGGACCACTGGGAGGCAACAAGGAGGCTCAGGAGGACCACTGGGAGTCGACGAGGAGGCTCAGGAGGACCACTGGGAGTCGACAAGGAGGCTCAGGCTGCAGCGGTGGCGAGAGGTGGGGAGGCTGCAGCAACTGCGGCTGAAGGTGGTGCTGGTCTCAGAGATGGCAGAGAGAACGCTGCAGCGGTGACGAGGGGACCTCAGTCTGCAGCGACGACGAGAAGCGTAGTGTCTGCAGCAGCAGCAAGAGGCGTAAAGTCCACTGTTTTTTCTTCCTTGGTCAGACTGTATTACTTTGGGGATGCCAAACGCCCAAAAGAACTGAGTGAGCGCACGTACAACTGACCTGGCAGTTATTGTACGTAACAGATAAGCTGCTGGATAACGTGCAGTTTGACACATCACAGTGAGCAGATATGATGACCCAGCCTTTGAGAGAGGTAACAGGCCCACTCAATCTATTATCAAATGCTCAAATGGCTCAGATGCGGCAATAATTGGGCTTAAACCTGATTGGGCATGGCAATGAGCTGACAGACATGACACATCTTAACATAAGATGAAACATCCTTTTTGATGAACGCACTGCAAAAACACAAAGTATTATTGTATTCTAACCCTCCTACCAAAATTATTCCAAAAGAACTCTGAAAGACTTTTTGAGGTTACAGACAGTGTATAAAAAATAAGCAGCCATCACAGACTGGGACTAGAATTTAAGCAATTTAGCTCTTCATGTACCTTAGAAGATTAAAGGTTGTAAGACAAAGCTGAAGCTCATTCAAATTGCTGTAGAGAAATATCAGGCTGTATGTCTAGCTCTCAGCTAGCTTTGTTTTTTTTTTTTTAGCTCATTTAGCTTATAAACTGTCCTGGCCTTACAGCTTAGCTATGCAAACAGTGTTCTGCACAAATATCTGATACTCTTCATGTGCAATTTTTGCATTGATTGAAAGTTTTCACTCCACCTCCACAGTTTTGCTATGTGCGTTTTGCAGGCTTTTGCTTTATTTGGCTGCTTCTGCCTATTTCTTACATGTCTGCCAGTCTTCCGCCATTGATTTCAAATGCTTCTGTAATGTTCACTGAAAATATTCAGCTTAGAGCATTCACACTGCATTATGGCACTGCAAATTTTTCTAGTTGAAAATTTGTAGACCGTATTTAAAAGGGATGTATTTGAGAAAATTTGTTCTTTTACATGAATGAACTCAAAATAGATCGGTCGAATTCCCAAGAGTTAAGCAAGAAAGACGGTTGTTGATGGCTACAAAAAATATTGTGATTTCTAAAATCCTTTAAGACTTTAAAAAACAGAAGGGTAAGCACAAAAACAAGAAAGAAACTACTTTTATACTTATGGAGTTTTATTTTTAACCACCAGATATATTTGACCTTTATCTTAGACTTGCGGAATTCCCCTTTGATAAGCTTTACACATTTTCTCCAAAACAGACACCAATATTGTTAGCTGCATTTATTAACGCATCTCATTCAACATTCAAATAAATTCTAAAAAAGTATAGCAAAGTATAACAACTCTACAATTTATTTGACTTGCATTTTGTTTTTTTGTCTATTTATATGAAAGGCACTGCTTTCAGATTAGACTGAGCGGCAGAAATGATTCTTCATTATAAAACGTTGATAGTGGAAACAACATCAGCAGTGAATGACTAAATGAGATTAGGGATGCAAAAGGCGGAAGACTGAAGAGTCTGATTTATACTGGCCTGCATGCATGGAGTTTTCATAAATGGACTGAAGAAAACATGCCACTCCCTGAGTTTTCTGCCGGCAACATCCCGCAGAAACATGTTTCCAACGTTAGATGTGTGTGTAAGAAAAAACTAAAATTAGATATCTGACATCATCTGTGTTTAAGTGTTTCTTGTTTGATTGGCAAAACTGTTTCTATTTCCTAAATGTGAGAATATTTAGAAAAATTAATTTAAGACATGCTGAGATTATTAGACCTCTAAAAGATCAGTGGAGTCCCAGGTGATAAAGTCAATGTTTTTTAATGTTCTGATTGAGGAACTCCTGTTGACCTGTTTTAAAGTAACACCTTAAATATTTTTCTTCTTTACATTGAAAAAATCTATTTAAATAAGTCAAAATAAAGAGAATTATGGACTTTCACATGTTTGGATTAAATTTCCAGATGCCTGATGGTACCATGTCCTTCTGCCTATATGCAAGTAGACATATAGGCAGAAAATAGTCAAGTGTACCTTGACTATTTTCAAGGTACACTACGGTTAGTTATTCAGTGAATAACTAACATTTTTTAATCATACCATTCCTATAGTTTAAAGTAAGATGATAATAGAGAAAATTGTGGAGAGAACCGTTTGTTGTGTGCATTTCTCAGTATGACGTTGAAGCAGGGAATGGTTTTGTATGGAGCAGCGCGAACAAGTCATCAGACTTGTTGTACGCCCCTGTATTTCTCTATAGTAAAAAGAGAAATTGTGAGATGAAACAGGCCTGAACCCTAACTTGGTAATATTTGTGTTGGAAACAAATATGTAATTGGCATGTGCTATGTTATTGTTGTTTTAGATGTTCTAAAACGGGTTTCTGTAACTCTTTTATCTCTGATATCTTTTCTGTGACCCAAAAATCTGTTAATTTTTTTACTTAATTTTTTTAAACAGGAAAAGATTAAAAGAATTGGGCCTGGCTCAGCAAAATTGCTGTTTAACAGCAGGTTCCTGTTCTGTAGATCATTCAAACACATAGATGTCCAACATCACTTCACAAAGACACACATACAGACCAGTTTACAAAATAGAACAATAGCAACACTCACACTGCATACAATGATGATTGCAAAAAAAAGGTGTCCAATAAATAATTTGCCTGAGTCTTCTTAAAAAGTGGCAACAGTGCTTTTTGAGAACTGGCCCTACTGTGGCACAACACTATTGGGTCTAGTTTGACTATTAATAACCATAAATTGTTGCTCATGGCAAATATTAATAAAACTAGCAATTTAAATTACTAAGTCGGGGCACTACTTGAAAAATAGTCAAATTACTGGATATCTATTACTGAATAACTTATTAATTTGAAGTAGCCTATAAACATTGCGGATTAAATAAACAAAAAGAATCTAATGTTGTGCCATTTTAAATTATTCCTTTTATGCCTGAATCACCATAAATAACATCAATTGTTCTTGAGCACCAGAGGTTGACTGCATAAGCAGGAAGAAACTAGGTTTGAAAACATAGGTAACCTGTAATTTTCAAGATTCCCCCTGCGGAATTCTGAATAAAGTCAGGATCAAGGTTTATTGCTTCAGGTAGAAAGTACACTAACCAATATACAGTGTATCTCTGGCAGCTTTGCACATAGAAAAACTTAAAAGTCTGCCCACTGTTGTTTTCAAAATAGTTCAGGTTTAGTTAGATTGGGCCATTCTTATATACAAGTGTGGTGCAAACTAAACCGATCTACTGTGGCTCAAACTTTATGTTTAGAGTCATTGTCCAGAGATATTAAGTTTTTGCAGCCTCTAAGAAGTTTTCTTCCACTAAATACAGGACATACTGTCCTGTATTTAGTTCTGTCCACCTTCCCATTAACTCTGGCCAGCTTTTCTGTCTTCACAGCATTGTGCTGGCAACAGAACATTTCACAGCATGGATGGTGTGTTCAGGATGTTCTGCAGTCGGTTACCAATATAGGCAGGGTTTTGTGTTATATTGGTTTGATCATTACTTCACAAGAATGTAATGTCTGTCATAGAGAGGTTTATAATTTCTTTACTAATGTTGATTCTGTGTACCGAAAAAATGTGAAAGTGGTGGAATTTTATTTGACTTTTATAAGTTTTGCTCATTTTTAATAATTGTGGTAGTTTTTAATAAGTATAGGTAAAATTAATGAGTTGGTGGAATGTTGGAGTTGACACAAATTTAGCTAAATGATGTCTACTTCTTTGGTCCCATTAATCCAGATGTGTATATCTGATCACCTAGAGCTCATCGCTGCAGTTCACAGCAAACAGCAACAGTGAAAAACTGCTCAACTCCTCAGACAAACAACACCTGCTGTCTGGATGAACGGTCCTCTCTGCTTTAAACTTCAATTTCTCAATGCACAACAGTGACACCCACTGGCTAGTGTAACCCTTTTCTACTTGGTTGTTTGTCACCTAGTGCAACACAGAATGAAAAGTTCTTCACAATGTGACTTTCAC